>CBVK0100227659.1:0-10842 GCA_900067695.1 Picea abies | reverse complement strand
TTAAAATGTACTATAGTAAATTGTATATTATTTTAATAAGATAGTTATTTGAATAGGAAGCCATTTTAAGTAGGTTACTTAAAATGGCTTCCTATTCATATTGTAAAAATGTGAATGCCAAGCTTGACTAATAAATGCTTACGAGTTCTAGTAGTATGATGTGGTTGTTATGTTTCTAGAAACCCCCATGTAGATGTTTCCATGGTGTTCTTATCTTATGTAAATGCATGTATACAATGAAATATATAATAATATAGTATCCCCCAAAAATGTTTCAACAAGGTGACCATGATACCATAAGAGGGAAAGAGGAAAGGGGGTGCATGGGTATTTTGACCTCGACATTTGTCATTTGAAGGTGCTACTTTACTATACATGTCTTACTCAATACTCCATTCACTTAAATTGTTTTTTTTACATTTCCCCGTGCTTCTTGGGAAGACGAATACTCCTCATGCAAGGGAAATATGTCACATGGAATCACTTAGGAGGAGCTTCATTCCTTTCCATTGGGGGCCACTACTCCTTTCCCATTTGAGGAATATTTTCTCCTTGTCGAAGAGAACACATGTGGGAAACCATTCTTGTTATACATGTAATTTGCAAGATAATTCTAGGAGCTTATGGTTAATGAGAGCACACGAAAATATGTCAGAATTGGTGTTGTTAAGATAAGAAATGACACTTTCTTTCAAAGAATAAATTATCATTGGAACTTGCAATGTTGCATATTGTTGCTCAATTGATACTTGAGAGCCCAAGTTTTGCTTTTCTAGGTTATTTCTAAAAGGAAACCAATAGATTGGAATCTTTTTGCCTACACTGAAGAACACTAGAAGGGAAGAAGACTCTTGAGGGAATGTTGAGCAAAAAAAGGAGAAACTAGAAGGGAAGAAGACTCTTGAGGGAATGTTGAGCAAAAAAAGGAGAAACCTTCCCTTTCATTATGGTGTACGATAGTGGAAGATAGTGCCATGGTTGTTTGATTATTGGAGGAGATGCTTGGAGTGCTTTGTAGAGAGCAGATTACCCAATTCATGAGAATAACAAGTTTAGTTGAGAGAGATTAGAGCCCAATATGAGCTTCCTAATTCATGAGAATAACGAGTTTAGGTGAGAGAGATTAGAGCCCAATAGGAGCTTCCTTCACCTTGGTGGTATCACGATCTAGTTTGGGGATGAAATCCATTAATTGATTCCTATGGTTGGGTAGTAAATATTCGAAGGACAACCATTATATTATAGACAAGTATGTGAAGTTTTCACCCTAGTTAGTAGAAAAATCACACAAAGCTTGTGAAAGAGAGAAGAGAAGAGAGACAAGCTTGAAAGAAAGAATAAATTGTATTGTTACACATGAATAATGAGTAATAATAATAATTTATTTTTAAGGGATTTGAACTTGTGACCTCTTAGGAGGAAACACATATTCTTAACAATTAGACCCACTCGCGATGTACATACACCAATCTTAGGGAATACATGCACCAATCTCATGGAGTACATGCACCATGAAATATAAAAGTGATCTAAAAGAGATGTGGTCACTAATGTACATACACCAATCTTNGGGAATACATGCACCAATCTCATGGAGTACATGCACCATGAAATATAAAAGTGATCTAAAAGAGATGTGGTCACTAACTCAGTGTAATGGGAGCCAACTTCTTAGTTAACTATTTAAAATGAAACAATTTAAGTGACAAGTGTGCATACCAAAAATAATACATTCATGCAAAAGAAGTGCGTGTTCATACTCTAAAATCTAGGAAATGGAAGGATATAGCAACTAATAAACTAATATCAATTGTGGCTGAACTAAAGTCATAATTAAACTGACAATGCACCCTACTTTTTAGAAAATCTCTGGAGACCCGAAATCCTTTAAAAAATTACCTAGGTAACTCTGTAATATCTCCAAGAATATTCATTATGTTTTTATTTTTTATTCCTTTTTCGACTATCTAGCCAGGCCAGTTTGACCTAAAAGTGGGTGAATTAAACTATGGTCACAAAGAGCAGATACGGAAAATCGGAAAGAGTCACATCGTGAGAAGACTGGTACTAAAATCTCAGAATTTTTTATATACTTTATTCGCTAGGCACTTTTCTGGTTCATCCCAGAAATTGCCAGGCATTTCTCTTTGCTGTCACGAAATTTCCAGGGGCTTCTCCGGTTGCTTCCAGTAATTGGTTTCCCCGTCAAAAAATGGTATCAAGAGAGCAGGGTAATCTGAATAACTGAATGAAGATGATAGACGAGGAATGTGGATCGGAATGAAGCGATAAAAGGAACTCAGGGGGGGAGATTCGGGGGTGGAAGAGACCGTTTCAGATGCTAGAGCGGACATTGTTTCAGGGACCGAAGCATAAGATCCATTTGGAAGCAGCGAGACGAAGCTAAGGAAGGCTCTGTTTCTGAGACCGTTTCTGGACTGAAGCATAGGACTTAAGGTTCATTTCTTTCTTCTTGAGACTTTTTTCTATTTTCTGGCTGTTACTCAATTACTGTAAGCTCATTTTGAGTGCCACTGTGACAGTAAATGGTAACCTGTATCTCTCTGTTGCCCTTCATCAATAAAGGAAGCCAAACACTGTTGTGTGGTGGAGTGTTTATAACCTAGAGGGTTTTCTCCACGTCGTCTTTGTATTTTCTGTGTGTTTCTGCTGAAACCCTATTATTGTTTGATTCTGTTCTCAACAATCATCAACATGCAAATCCTAGCGGTTAATTTCTGAAGCACTGTAACCCCCTGTTTCTTGTGCTGGGCACTGTGTGTATGGAGCAGTTTTTATCTCCGTGAGCGGCTGCAGAACACATTGTTGCAGGAAATGCAGGCTGGGATTGCTGCCAGAACTCTGTGAAAACAGAGGATTAACCGTGGGGCAGGATAATGAATGGATCTGAATCTTCTTTTGATTTCCAGGAACTGGAGTTTTAAATCCAACTCAATACATTTCAGATCAACTTGTTGGGAGATCAACCAGAGAGGAGAAGCAAAATAGTGTCATCTGCCATCCTTGAAACACTTGGAGTTAAAGGAACTGTTCCGGGATGGATTGGCTACCAGATTCCATTGGCAACCTAACGAACCTCCAAGTTATGGACTTGTCCAAATGTTCCACTTTGGAGGTGCTTCCAGATTCCTTTGGCAACTTAACAAACCTCCATCGTATCAACCTGTCCAACTGCACCAGTTTGGAGGCGCTTCCAGATTCCTTTGGCAACTTAACGAACCTCCAACACATTAACTTGTCCAACTGCTCCAGTTTGCCGGTGCTTCCCAGTTCCTTTGGAAACCTAACCAACCTCCAACGTATTGACTTGTCCCACTGCTCCCCTTTGCTTCCAGATTCCTTTGGAAACTTAGGGAACCTCCAACGAATTAACTTGTCCAATCGCTCCTGTTTTGTGCTTCAAGATTCTTTTGAGAACTTAACGAATCTCCAATGTATTGATTTGTCTCGTTGCTTCGATTTGCAAATGCTTCCAGATTCCTTTGGAAACCTCAGGAACCTCCAACGCATTAATTTGTCCTTCTGTTCCCGTTTGCATATGCTTCCACACTCCTTTGCAAACTTGATGAATCTCCAACGTATTGACTTGTCAGACTGCTACCATTTGCGGACGCTTCCAGATTTCATGGGCAGCTTAACGAATCTCCAACACATTGACTTGACCCACTGGTCTCGTTTGAAGACGCTTCCAGATTTCTTTGGAAACTTAAGGAACCTCCAACGCATTAAGTTGACCTTCTGCTCCAGTTTGCAGGACCTTCCAGATTTCTTTGGTAACTTAACGAACCTCCAAAACATTGATTTGAAATGGTGCTCGAATTTGCAGAGGCTTCCAGATTCCTTTGGCAACTTAATAAACCTCCAATTTATTGACTTGTCCAACTGCTCCCATTTGGGGATTCCAGATTCCTTTGGGAACTCAAAGGGGCTTCCAGATTCCTTTGGGAATTTAACGAATCTGCAACGTATTAACTTGTCTGACTGCTCCCATTTGCAGAGGCTTCCAGACTCCTTTGGCAACTTAAAGAATCTCCGAACTATTGATTTGTCCAACTGTTCGGATTTGAAAATGCTCCCAGATTCCTTTGGCAGCTTGACGAACCTCCTAAATATTACCTTGACTAACTGTTCTAATTTACAGAGCCTTCCAATTTCCTTTGGGAATTTAATACAACTTAAATCCCTGTGTTTGATAAGTTGCCAGAAGTTGATCATCTCCAGCGAAACCCTTGCAAAGATCAACACACTTGAATACTTCAATATCTCACATTGTGACGAAATCGAAATATTGCCACCCCAATTTGCACATCAACGGTTCTTGCAGGAGATGCATTTGTTATGCAAACGCTTAAAAGACTTGCCAAATGATCTTGGAGAGCTCCGTAATTTGAAAATTCTGCATTTAGGAAGCGAAAGGTTGGAAATGCTGCCACCCTCTTTCGGTTCTCTGAGGAGCTTGGAGCATTTGGAGCTCCACTTCTGTCATGGATTAAGATATTTCCCCAATTGCATTAAAATGTTGAGACAGTTGAGAAGGTTGAAAATCAAAGAGCTTAACAATCTTGAACTGTTAGAAATAGAGGGTCCGCCAAGCGAACCGCCATTCAAAGTTCGTAGGCAAATCAAAACATCAACCGATTCAGGAGACGCTTCGGAGGCATCCTATCGTGAAGACGTTTCCCTCAACCTGGAACATGCTAAAATCGTGGATTGTAATGGTCTGGTGGAGGTTGGAGCATTGCCAACAACACTGATAACTCTAGAGTTGAGGAGCTGTGGTGCATTGAAGAAAGTAGGAGGGCTTTGTGGTCTCTCAAAACTTCAAAGGTTGAACATTAGCGGGTGCATAGAATTGGAGGAGCTGCCAAGTATTGAAACTTTGGTATCTCTGGAGTGGTTGGCCGCATCAAATTGTGTCAAGCTGAAGAGCATACAGGGGTTGGCGCCACTGACAAAGCTTCGACGACTAGAGGTTAGGGAGTGCTCTGAGTTAGAGGAGCTACCAGGTGTTGAACAGTTGTTGTCGTTGCGATGGCTTAATACAATGGAATGTCCCAGACTGCAGTGGGGTGGGGGAGTACTGGAGGACCTACGTCGACGATTGAAGGGATCCTTCATCAGATGAAAAGAAAAAATTATTATCAGAACATTTCATAATCACAATTCAGGCCAGTTGCCACAGTCTTCACTGCACGCTGCAGACAGAGCTGTCTTGATCTTTTTAACACTTTTTCTCAATGCTCTAAATTTTTCTTCAGCTGTTTTAAATGCCGTTTCAAGCATGAAGACTTGCCTCTGTCAGTTATTAAGCTGTAATGATCTGAGGGTTTCCTCTGTGACCTATCGAGCTATACTGTTCTCAGATACATTGAACTTTTGTTGTTAAATTAATTTTATGGTGCGCATTTTGGTGATCAAAGTGGCCTGTGTGTACTCTAAGATTATGGTTGATCTAACTCGACACCTTTCTTATTCACATTCGAGAAACAAAAGTGAACAGAAATCCACTTGCTGCAATTAATTAATTCAAATTATGTTTATGGTTGGCATTATATGTTCATATTGAAGGAACGAAATTGATATGATATAAGAGAATTATGTTTATGGTTGGCATTATATGTTCATGTGGAAGGAACGAAATTGATATGGTATAAGACTGTTTAAAGTTACAAATTTTCATTTTTTATTAATCTTTTTTAATATTTTCAACATTTAGATTAGAAGATGGTATGAGGAGTAAATTGGTATTGGGGATATCGAATGAGGTAAAACAACATCTTCTTTGATGTATATATATTTAGATTTCTGTTAGTTATTCACAATTCTCAACCACTTAAATTAATCCATAGTATTTAAATATTTTTTTAATACCATAAAAAATCCAATCAAATTTATACACTTGATTCTGGCAACTTAGTGGGTGAACTAGGAGAATCTGTGTGAAAGAGAAAACTCTCAACGATGCATCACCCCTATTATACTTGATTCTGGCAACTTAGTGGGTGAACTAAGAGGATCTATGTGAAAGAGAAAACTCGCAAGGATGCATCATTCCCTGATCCCTATTATTATTGGAGGTTCATCTGTAGTAAATCTCCGATCTCTGTTATATACACTTTATTAATGGCTAATTGATTTTTTTTCTAATTTGAATTTGAGGTAAAAGTAGAGTTTTTCTGGTTTTAGAGTTTTTTCCAATTCTGAATAGATCCAAATTCGCACAATCATATACTTCGAGGAAAACCTTTAGTCTACAATCATATCACTCTTAGGAAAACCTTTTGTCATAGAATTATTCAATTGTTCGACTCCATACAAAATGGTATAGTTTATTACCTTTTGTATACAATCATATCACTTTTAGGAAAACCTTTTGTCATAGAATTATTTAATTGTTCGACTCCATACAAAATGGTATGGTATAGTTTATTTGGTATGGTATAGTTTATTTGAGCAAACAATTTTGACAGTTTTTTATTTATAAAAGTAATTTGATTTATTTATATTCTTGAGTGGTTTTAATGGTTATTATAAAAGTAATTTGATTTATTTATATTCTTGAGTGGTTTTAATGGTTAAGAATATATGTTTTTTCTAGGAGGTTATAGGTTCAAATCTAGAGTGGAGTAAAGTATGTATACTTCTATATACTTTAGCAGTGAAATCAACTGTAGCTTTGTCCATACACTTAATAATTTGTTGAAAGTGTTAGAAAATAATAAAAAAATATCTTCAGTTATAAAAGTAATTTGATTTATTTATATTCTTGAGTGGTTTTAATGGTTAAGAATATATGTTTTTTCTAGGAGGTTATAGGTTCAAATCTAGAGTGGAGTAAAGTATGTATACTTCTATATACTTTAGCAGTGAAATCAACTGTAGCTTTATCCATACACTTAATAATTTGTTGAAAGTGTTAGAAAATAATAAAAAAATATCTTCAGTTATAAATGTTTAGAGATTCAATATTTTTTTGATACCAAGTAGTTTCAGATCCAGAGCAGTTTTAGGAGTTAGTTGCATGGTTTCATCTGCTATAAATGTAACTCTCATTTGATAAATAAACATGAAGTGTGTGACCATTAATCTCTCACGTTTGTGTTATAGATGTTTAGGTATTCAAATATTTTTTTTTATGATACACAGCAGTTTTAGGAGTTTGTTGCATGGTTTCATCTGCTATAAATGTAACTCTCATTTGATGAATACACATGGAGTGTGTGAGACAATTAGTCTCTCACGTTTGTGTGTTTGGTTTTCTGTTGAATGTTATTATGGTATCAGAGCTCGGTTGTACAGAGAGAGAGGGGGACGTGAAGCTATCTGAAAACGTGAGACGCTGCTGGAATGTGAGATCTGACTGTATGTTGCTGGAACGTGAGATCTGACTGTATTTTTTATAAACTTGCAGCATATGAGAGAGGTTCGTCGCTATTAAAAAAATAGCCATAGGCGTGATGTGAAGTAACTGCTCCACACGAACTGTTTAAGTAGCTGATGAAAACAACATATCGTAGGAGGTCTTTTGTTGTATCTGCAATCGTGTGAAGCGGCAGCAGCCAAGTGAAGTCTCAAAGGCTAAGTTGCTGAATATCCAGAGTTGAGAAACCTGCAGATCCGTGCATAAAGGAGACACGTCGTGGAATTTGCATGAGAGAAGCGTCTCACCTGTGCATGGACAGCTGGTACAGCATTGGTGCACCAGCCGGGAATATTTGCTGCCATAGAGGCATCATCTGCAACAGTAAATGGTGCAAATGGACTTGTTTGAGAATTTGGTGCAATCTGCATACGAATTTGGTGTGAAGTCGAGCTGCAAAAGGACCAGCTAGGGTTAGCGTCATTGATTCAAATTGTGTGATTACATTAAGAATCAGCTATTGTGGAACTCGATCCAATAAGCCATTGGGTTCGTTGTGCTATCTGTGTGCTCGACTGTATGATCCTTTGCGCACATGAAGTAGGAGTGAGAACCGAAGAAATTACACTGGGAGCTCGTTGCTAGAAGGTGTTCAAATCACCGCTGTCCATATGGCCAACTCGCTGAAGTATACATACTCTGGTTGTTTGGTTAAGGTATTTCCAATTGGAAAATAAGTGCGAGGTGTCCACAAATCTAGCCAACGGAAAGGAAATCTAGCCAAAGGAAAGGATGGTATTTTTTTTCTTGCATAAAGTTTGTTGATTAATTTCAATTGTGAGCTTAATTATGGCTAATTGCATAAAGTTTGTTGATTAATTTCAATTGTGAGCTTAATTATGGCTAACCCATTGGCGGAAACATACTTGACTGAAGCAACCAAGTTAAATGGTGAACATTATATAAATTGGAAATTTAAGATGTAGACACAGATGGAAGGATACAATGTCTGATGCAGACACAGATGGAAGGATACAATGTCTAGTACATTACATCCAGTAAAGAAGTAAAGCCCGATGCTTTTGTAGGTGCTACAACTGCATCAATTCAAGACTGGGAAAAATGTGAGACAAAGCTGAAAGGGTTGCTAAGAATGTTTGTAAAAGACAGTCTCATACCACATATCAGAGACTGCTCTATGTCTGTGGAGACATGGACAACTCTCAAAGACTTGTACGAGTCAAAGAACACAAATCGAGTACTCTCGCTGAAAAGTAAGCTTCTTTCTATCAGGATGGAAGAAAATGAGAACATCAATAATTTCATTTCTCTCGCTGAAAAGTAAGCTTCTTTCTATCAGGATGGAAGAAAATGAGAACATCAATAATTTCATTTCTAGAATCAAAGATGTTAAAAAATAAACTTGGGAATATAGTTGAAACAGATATAATATTGATTTAGTCACCATGACCTTAAATGACATGCTAGAAGAATACCTGATGTTTATGATGTTTATCACAGGTCTTGCAGCAAGGGAGAAGGCTCTTACTTTTGAAGAGTTGGCAGGTATACTTATGCAGGAGGAAGAAAGGTGAAAGAACTTTAATCAAAGGTCTCAAAGTTCTGATCTAGTATTGATGGCAAAAGGAAAAGCACCTTTCAGAGAAAAACCATGGGAAATAAACACGGGGAGTAAGCCACCGTATGGAAAGCCACCATATGCAAAGGCACAAGAAGGTATGACACCAAAGTTTGATGCTAATGTTAAAAGGAAAAATACATGTTCTTACTGTGGCAAATTTGGACACCATGCTAGAGATTGCTATAAAAGGAAATATCAGGAATCCAAACATAGAAACAAAAGGCATACTGGTCATTTTGTTGAGGGAGGAGAAACAATGAATGATGAATTAAAAAATCTTAAATTATTTATTTCAGATGCTTCTTTGTCCACTGAAACAGATGACTCAAATGCATGGTATGTTGATTCTGGTGCGTCCATACATATGTCTTGTAATAATGACTGGTTTGAAAATTATCATGAAACAAATAATGGTGCTAATATATATCTTGGGGATAAACACTCACATCAAGTTAAAAGATATGGTGATGTACCTGTGAGATTACCAAATGGTTGTGTTAAACATATTCATAATGTGATGTATGTGCCTGGCATAAAGAAAAAACTTAATCTCAGTCTCCACCATAACAGATCAAGCTCTCAAGGTATAATTTTTTAAGTCACATTGTGTAGTAAAAGATATGTAGGATCATTATAAAATTGTTACAACAGGCATTAGAGTTGGAGGTTTATACAAGCTTGATGTGAAGAGCAAAAATCATCAGGCGTTGGCATCCAGAACCATGACAATAGAAGTTTTATGGCACCAAAGGTATGGCCACCTTAACTATCATGATTTGTTACTACTTCAAAACAAGGAATGGTAGAGGGACGGCAAGTGCTTAAGAATGAATACTTTACATATGAAGGGTGTGCATTAGGAAATATGCACAGAGAAGAATTCCCTACTCATACATATACGAGAAAAAGAGACATTCTTGAACTTGTACATCAAGATGTGTGTGGTCCTATGCAGACAAGATCACTTGGTGGAGCTTACTATTTTTTGATTTTTATTGATGATTGCACAAAATATACATGGGTTTATTTTCTAAGAAAGGAAAGTGATGTATTTGAATACTTTACAGAGTTTAAAAATATGGTTGAGAAGCAAACAGGGAAATACATCAAGATCCTCCAATCAGATCAAGGGGGAGATTATACATTTGATGCATTCATCAAGTACTACAAAGCTCATGGAATTGTCCAATAGTATGCAATGCCTCGTACTCCATAGCAGAATGGAGTAGTTGAGAGAAAGAACATATCCTTACTGGAATGTGCAAGGAGCATGTTACAAGGTAAGAATCTTTCAAATGGATTTTAGGTTGAAGCTATTTGTACTGCAACTTATTTGAAAAATCGATGTCCTACTAAAATCTTAGACCATAAAACTCCTTTTGAAGCTCTTTATGATTATAAACCAACAGTAAGCCATTTAAGAATATTTGGAAGAAAAACTTTTTCTCATGTTCCTAAGGAGGATAGGAGAAAACTAGATGCAAAAACAATCAAGTGCATTTTTATTGGTTACTATTCTGATCACAAAGCATATAAGATGTTTCATCCTTCCACATAAAGTTTTTGCAAGTAGAGATGTGATATTTCATGAGAATGCAAATGAAGGCAATAAAATGGACAATTATTATGCATGACATATTCCTTCTGATTGTGATGAAAATGTCAAAAGAGAAGCAGGACAGGAACAAAAACAGGAGGAGGAACTCAATGATATGGACACTACAAGAAGCCAGAGTACACCAAGAGGAGGAGAAGATTCACCACAAAGAAGAAGAAGAGGTGAAAGCAGTGAAGCACCAAGGAGGTCATCACGCCAAAC
>CBVK0100227636.1:0-32424 GCA_900067695.1 Picea abies | reverse complement strand
ACTTAGTGTGTCCTTGGAGGCACAATGCCTAGGTTCAAAGCCCACTGTCAGCTCAGCTTGAACCTCTTTCGTCTAGGCTTACTCCTAGGGAAGCCCAGGGGGGTAGACCCTAGTTACTATGTGAAGTTAAGAAGTTAATTTCTAGGAGTTGGTTTTAATTGGTTAAAGGTTTGGGGGAGATCTAGCCTATATGCAAAAGCAGCAATGCAATGTGCATCAATTTAATGCAAAGACAATCCCTTTCCTAAGACAACTAAAGAATAGTGCCTAAGATTGGGCAAGGGGTCAACTAAAGTTTGAGGGAGACAGATTTTACAAGAGTTACACAATATTACAAAGAATGAAACTTAGAACTAGATACAATATTACAAAATTAGATACAAAGATAGAAGAACTAAATACAAAGTTACAAATTAACAAGATACAAGATATATGAATAATACAACTATGAACAAAGAGAGAGAATCACTAACTTGATTACTTGATTGTGCAAGAAGTAAAGATTGCTTCAAATGGAAAGATTGCATCAACACATGAAGCCAGCATACCCAACAATAGAGTTCCTCCAAAGGATGCACAACCCTATGTGGTTGCTTCAATGGCAAACACAAATAACACAAACCCAATAATGAAGTTTCCTCCAAAGGATGCACAACTTCAAGGGGGCAATCCAATAAACCACCACACAAATTAAACTAAAAATTATTGTTATCAAAGAAAGCCTCCGAGGGAAAGGGTGCACTTAAAAATCACTTAGTTAATCATCCACAACACTGAAATGAGCTTGCATGAAATAAATGGAAAATAGAGTGCTTGCAAGATTTAAGTGTCAACCATAAAATATATGCCAAAGTAAAAGTCCCAAGGTCAAAGTGGATTAAAATGATTATTAAGTTCTTAAGTTAGAGAGTGAATCCTAACTAAGTGACAACCTCAAAACTCTCCCTGCTTGTACCAAATAGTAGTTGGGTGCTCAAGAAGTGAGGCAAACAAGGCCCCACCCTAGCTCCATAGGTCAACCCAAGGAAGTACTCCCGGAAAGGACGCCAAGCATCGTGAGATCATCCTCGATCTAGCTCCTTCCGTTGCTTCCTTACAATCCTCGTTTAGATGGCAAAGTTGGGTCTGTTATCCCCGATTTCTAGGGATAGCTAGGAGATCATGTCTCGAGGCCCACAGGTCCTAAACATGAAGTACTGAGAGCAGGATTGACTTGAGCATGGCCCTGGAGGGCCTATCTTTCTTCTTCTTCATCAGACTTGTCCTATCAGCAGCAACAGCATCCATCACCTTCGGTTTGGACTTGCATCGGAGAAGACTCTTGCTCCATGAGGTAATTAGTCTAGGTATCATGGTATGTGTCATATTTGATCATTATAACTTTCAGATATATGCATCAGGTTCCTTACATTTCTGACAAACTGCTTGGATCTTACACTAACCCACTTGACCATGGTTGGGGGATTAACAGGGTGCCCTAGCAAGCTTGTATCCATAGGTTTTGGTTAGCCACTAGGGGGGATTTTGAAGAGCCATCGTCCGCTCCCACCATATTATCATTTTACATCTTACCTCCCATTCATCTATTCCATTCCCCTAGTCCGAGCATCAGGATGACCTATTTGTGGGGTTACACTTTATCCTGTGGGAAGAAGGGGCTAGAGGCCCAGGAGGTAAAAGTAGCTGGTAAAAGATAAAATCCATAGAAAATAAAACCTAGAGATGCCTCACCCAGGGATCCCCGAGAAGGCAATAAAAGGGCTCTCGATAAGAAACAAGAGGGACCCGAAGAAAAATAACAAAAGGGACAAGACCTAGCCAAGAGGGTGAGGGGTCTCATCACGAGCCATCCCATTATGTTCATAGGTACCTAACAGTATGACATTGCCATTATCTGGTTACCACGCCAGGGCAGTGACCTTTGGTTGCATGGCCAAGGGAAAGGGGGTCTCGTCACGAGTCGGCCTTATCATTTCTATGAAAGTACTCGTGGGTAACACTATCAGCTCTGGTCACCACGCCAAGGTAGTGTCCTTTGGTTAGACCTTGAAATAAAAAGAAGGAAAAAGCAATGAATAAAAGAAAGAACAAAGGCAATAAAGGGCTTGGAAAGAATTGCATCCATGACAGGTACAACTCGCCTCCTACAAAGGCACCCACAGATAATACCCACCCCTGGTTTTCACTGTGTTTGGGCATCCTTAGACCACACCACCTCGTATTACATGGCTTGGATGATATCCTTTGGGAACTTTCCTTTTCTTATGGATGTTGGCCCAATAGGTTACCTTGTCTTTTTCTTCAGCTTTGTATAGTAGGTCAATGTAATGTCTTTGAGCTATTAGATGATATGCTAGGGGTCTTATGCATGCATTTGATAAAATTAATGATGAAATATGATTGACATTGCTATGATCCCGAGGACTAATGAGCCCATGAAGGGCGCAGTTTTTGATGTGCAGGACCATACCCGACGGACAGGTGCCAAGTGGACCGGTACACATGGGGAGATGATCAGTTCGGACCTCCATGGGGCTGAAGAGCCCATCATATGGTTGTTGGGACCTCATCAAGGGCAGAGACAAGACAATGATTGATCGAGCATTTAAAGAAGAAGGACGTTTTCATCCAGAACGCCTTGGCTGAGCCTAGCCCTAGGGGGATTGACCCACTGCAGGTGGAACATGTCCCTCTGTTGACCAGGACGTCCTCCAGAGATCCTTGATGTCACCTCCAGTGTGTGGCAGCTTTATAGGGTGATTTGACACGTGTGGCAGAGTTTGGAGGCCCAGAGAGGGTCAATGTTTGTCTTCTAGTGCTGAGATTTGCCCTAAAAAGGGCCAACGTCTCCCTCAGAGGGGATAGACGTCCTGCTTTCATTTAGGGTTTTATTTAGTAGTTAAATGTAAAACAGTATGAATTTTAGTAGTCATCCTTGTCGGTTGTTTTTAATGACCTAATTTTTAATTAAGGGTCATTGGATGATATAAATTGAGGATGTTTTCCCTCATTTTAACACAACACACTTCACTCACACAAGTGAGATCTGATTTTTAGCGCCCTATTGGGGTTTTTGGCTGGATTAGTGATGCGCATCTTTTGAAGGAAGAGTTTTCTTGGCATTTATGGTGTTTCTTTGGAAGGAAGGTGTTACAAATAGGGTTTGCTTGGATATTTCTTCATGAATTGTAAGTGTTTTTTCTGCAAAACTTCTCTTTGAATGGTTGTAGTTTAAATCTCTTGCATATTACTTATATATTGTTGAATCAAAACCCTAGGGGACAACCACACAAGTAGGTTGTTGTCTCATGTCCCTTGACAAAGAGACCTTAAAACCATTGAATAAAAAAATAGAGCCTAGCCTTAGCTACACTTGTTTTCTTCATTCCTTATGCTAGTCGTACCTTTTTGAAGCCAAGAAGAGTGAGACGTCCCTAGCCTAGGCTTACTACACTAGGGCCATACCATTCTAGGGTTTACTGACAGACCTTGCTTTAGCAACGTCTCCCTCATCAAAACCTCTTGTCTTGGTTAAATTTTCCTTATTGTGCTAGCCGTTTGCCGGGAAAGAGGAGAGAGCACAAGCCCTTGCCTTTGCAACACCAGGTGAACCTCTCTCCCTTAGGGTTTCTACTTTTAAGGCCCTGCTTTAGCAACACCTTGAAAACCTGCCCTCTAGTCCTTAGAAAACTTTTACCCTTCAACTCTTGTGTCCATCACTTATTGACTCCATTAACCCTTAGGCACTGATCCTTAGCCTCTAGCGTTGAAGTGATAGTGACTAAACAAACGTTCAAAACCTTATAAATTTGAAACCCTAACTAACAACTAACCCTAAAAGCTGACGTCACCCCTAGGATATTTCATCTTGACGCAACAATTTTTATATGTGAGCAACTGAATGATGTTTAATGCATTGATTTGATTCAAGGAGTGACTATATTCATTGGATGCTATATTGTTCTAGTATTTATTGACAAGTAACATTATATTTCCATTGTCATTATAGCAAACATTGACTCTGTCAATATTTACTGCTGTATTTGCTCATATATTGAACTTAGATAGTCACTGATTTATGAAGTATTAACCATTATTGCACGTACTAGTTTTATTATTGTCTTGTCTCGAAAGCAGGTGCCTTCTCCTTGGTTATACTTTATTGGACTATCTCTTTGGGCGGTAATCTGTGAAAGGGGAAACTAACCTTAATTCTTTGAGCCTTTCCCTTTCAAAGCCCAGGTTGCCAAGGACGTCTCCCTTGGGCCTAGCCTCCCTAAATAGAAAAGGACCTCCCCATTGTGGTGACATTGGGTGGGGTAGGTCCCTGTTACGCCAGTTTGGCCTTCTACTTTATAGCCTTTTCTCCTAGCTACAAACTGTGCGATAACAGGGTCAATACTGAGTGACCTATTAAGTCTAATTAATTTTATGCCTTATGAGACTAAGGTAGATTAAGTTAGTTTGTGTGTTGAGGAAGATGTTTTTGCTAAAGTGTCAAGTGCTTGAACAAAAAAGGAAATTGCTTGCAAGTAAAAGAAGCACTTAAACAAAGTGTAAAACTTGAAATAGCATTGAAGTACTTGAACATTAAACTTGCAACAATTAAAATATATGTTTGCCTTAAACCATGAAATTATGCCATGCCCATGATAATGCAAGAAAAGGAAAAGTACTTGTGTAGAAATGAAAATGAGAATAAAGTACTTGAACTAAATAGAGCTTGCAATGAAAAGAAGATTAATAGAGCACCATAAGATTACTATGCCTCCATGGGCCTAAACTAGTATTAATATTATTACTTCTACTTCTAGATCATTTTAACCATAAAACACATGAAGAAGTAAAACCATTTATACTAGCATTACGATTTTGGGGGTTGGTTAGGCCAATCACACTCCAAGGTGTAGGCAAACAAGTTGAAATTAAATGTTGAAAAATAATCTAAGCTAAGAGAACCACATACAATGGCACAAGGTGGAGGAAAGCCTTCTTTTTTTGTGCCAAAGAGGGTTGAAAGAACTTGAAATAAAATGCTGAAAATAAACCTAGCCTCTCAATCTTGTCCTAATGACAAGTGGGGCAAGCAAAAGAATAACAATTGCATAAAATAAATAACTATCCTAGCCTTACAGTTTTGGGCAGGGATGATTTTAAGGATGGAAATTTATTTTAAAATGTAGAAACCTTGGCGAATCTTACTAATCCTTCATATGCCAACTATAAATGTTTGGTGATACTTTTGTAGAAATATTCAAATTTCTAAGGATTTTATATAGTTTTTATAAAATTTTGGCGATTTTTAAGGTAAAATAATTTTATGCTATAGAATTTGGGCGAATCATTTTTAAAATAGCGAATCTATTTTTTGGAAAAACAATGGAAAATTAGCCCATGAGCGAAATTTAACCCCTAAAATCATCCATGGTTTTGGGGGTTGGTTGGGTAAAACACACTCCAAGATGTAGGCACAACTAACAAATTAAATTTGCAGAAAATTACAATATGAAAAGTGCAAGCCCTTGGTTACTCTTTGGGGGCTTGCTTACAAAGATAATAGAAAAGAGATATGTTGGGGGTATAGGTACCCCAACTTAGGAGGTTGTAGTAGATGTTTTGAGGCCCCAAGAGGGTTGTTCCTCCTCATTTTTTATCACAGACCTACAAAAATCAACAAGTGAAACTAGCTGGAAAACTGCAGAAAAACAAAAAAAATACCTGCAGAAAATTTTTGTTAAGTTAAAACAAAGATATAAAATGAAATATGGCATTATTTGGAGTCGATTTTGATCTACTTCAACATATAAAACTACCCATATACTCATAAATTACATCAGAAAATCAAAATAAAAAATATGAAGGAAATAAGATTGGATTAAATGAACAACTTCCAAATCTGAAGTTGTTCCTCCTTAACCCTTAAGAAACCTGCAAACAAGTGAGAAAAGCTACAATTCCAAGAAAGAGGTAAGTAGATCCATAAGCATCAACAAAATACTTTGAAGAAATTAAGGATACTACACTATTAAGATCCAGAGCAATACTACTCTAGATCTATCCAAGCAAAGTACTTTGCTTGGATCTCCTACTCTAATCTAGCAACTAAAAACTCAACAATGCATAAACATATATCACCTCAATAACCTCCAACCAAACACCAAGAAGACACCAAGAGCAAATGGTTCCTCCAAAGTTTCTTCTATTAAGAGAAAGCTTGAGCAAATACTTGCTTCAAGCTTGAGAAATGAGAGAGCAATGTGGGAGAGAGAGAGAGAATGGGAGAGATTTGGGTATAATAACAATACATTGAGAGAAGATGTGAAATGAGGGAGGGGAGGCCTGTATTTATACTTGGGAGCCAAGATTTACCCCTCTTGGATGAGTTACAAGTGTCACACATCAAGGAAGAGTCACTTTTAGGGTTTTGGTAAGTTAGGGTTTTGGTAAATGAGTGAGGGGGAGAGGTGTAAAGGGGGAAAATACCTTTTCCTATGGTCAAAAATTAAGTTAGACACCAAGGAGGGCGAATTTAGGGTTTAGGTGGTTTTTTTCACTTAAACTTTTTAATTCCCACATGTCAATTAGCTAGGGAATACCACTTTAAGTTGTTGGCTAAGCAAGGGGGAGTCTTTTAAGTGGAAAATTACTTTTCCAACTTAGGAAAAAGGTTAGGAAACCTTTCCCACTCTCTCTCAAACATGTTTGTTCATTTTACAATTTTTGGCTTTTTTAATTTAACCAATTATTTGTTATTTTTGACTCACTTGGACTCCTTATGGACAAACACCTAGCAAAAATTGTCCAATTGAGCTGAAACTTGGTCCAAGGGTGTAGGGGGTCTCATTCCATTTATTTTGAGTACAAATACCCCTATCAAAAATCCCAAGGACCTAGTTTTTACATTTTTCATCAAAATTTAATTAAAATTACCCAACATAGACAATTTTAATAAATTAAAAAAATCTATCTAGACTCAACGGAATTCCGCCAAATTTTAAGATATGTATTACATAGTCATTTACAACATTCCTAGACACTATCTACCATAGGAATAAACCATTAGAACGCCTTTCACCACTTTGGAGGAATTATTTGTGTGAGTGAAAAACTCAAGGGAAATTAATAAGGCTGGTTAGGCAAAATTAATAACTTGAGGAAAAAAATCACTCAGTGAAAGGGACTCCTCTAATAATGAAGTCCTAAGGTAACTGAACTAACTATGATCCATGCAGACCCATTACATTATTATCCCACGCAGGGGAGTGGAAATTCCATTACAAAAAGAAGTGTTGAAGTCCAAAATTGCCTTGTACAACCAATAAGTCTCTGACTTGGTAGCACCTGATGATGCATATCTTCATGGTACATGGATTTGACCCCTTAGTTGAATAGGTGGTCAACATGTACCATACTCAATACTAAGAAACCTTTGATATAGAAGGAGAGATTTATGAAGAAAGTTGTCAACCCCTTGAAGAGGAGAAAGATTTTTCCCATGATTCAATAGAATGCAGTAAAGACTTGACTAAAGAAGTGAGTTATGAGGATGAAGCAATAGTATCCGCTCCTTCGCCCGATGAAGCTCTCCAATATCCTATCTCTCCTCCAAAAGACAAAGAGAATGAGGTGAATCATTTTCTTTTCCAGGTTCTTGATGACACTTTGTTCTATGATTCAAAAGGTGAAGAAGTAAAGGAACCCTTGGAAGAGCTAGGTCCTTCATTTTTTGATAAGGGTGAAAAGATGATTAAAGAGACGATTCTTGGGGATGATGTACTGGACCCTCTTCCATTTGATGAAGTCATCCATGTCATTGATGCTCCTGCACAACAAGAAGTGAACACGGTAAGTTATTTCCCTTTCCAAGATTTTGATGATGCTTTTTTTTATGATTTGGAAAGTGAAGAAGTATTAGAGGATCCCTTGGATTCTTTAAATCCTTCATGTTATGAAAAATGTAGTGACATGGTTGATAATATTAATGAGTTCATACATGTTGGAACACGTAAGTGGGATGTGATTGGTTCTGATAGGGATCCCATTTATGATATGGAAGGATATCTTCGAATGTTGCATTTACAACAATCATATGATGTTCCTAATAATTTTGACATTTGGCAACAAGATGATGATATAATTACAGAATTTTTCCAAGCACCCAAGGATGACCCAGTGTAATGTTCTCCTGATGATTTTCAGTCATACCTTGAGGATTTTGATGAGTATTCCTTTGAGCACTTGGATTTATTCTATGAAGAAGATTATCAACCATCGTTGTGCTCAAATCTTGATAAAGGAAAGGACATTGCTTGCCCAAAGCAGGGTACTTGTAACAAGGTTTTTCATCTCCCCTCGACTACTTTACCTCGCTATGTCACTAAGGGTGTAGTTGGGAAACATGTCCCTTGTCTTGAGTTTTCTCTAGAGCAAAGCCTTATTTTAGAATTCAAGTGTAAGTTGAATACCTTAAGAACAAGTTTATTATCTCAGTCTTTCAACTTTCCCTTAAGAAATTGGCAGTCATCCTTTAGATTCTTGTTCGTCCCTTTTAAGGCTTTGGGGATTGATGACGCCCAAGGTAATCAACCTTCAGACTCTTTGAGTCAGTCTTTTCAGCCTTTGATCTTTCACGATCCCTTTTTGAGATGGATTGAGCACTTTCCTAGAAGTGTAACTTGACATAATTTTGTCCCTCCCTCCTGCCTCCATGAGCTAGCCTTTACGAATTCCTATGATATGATACATGCTCTAACTCATGTTATTTTTGTGCTTAACTTGTCATTGTTTTGGTTTATGATGAAGCAAAGAGGGAGGTATTATGAGATATTGCTAGGATGGTGTCACTGGTTATTTGACTACACCTAGCATTCAACCAATAGGTAAGTAGAGGTAGGTAGGCATTTGCATCCATTGTACATACCATTGCATTCCATATTAGTATAGTTGTCGTTTCATTTTCATATTGCATTGTTTCACTATGTATATATGTATGCTCATGATCACATGCTAGATTAGAGATGTTCTTTATTTTATTATATCATATATGAACAAGGGGTGATATCACCACCCTAAGGATTACTAATACATTTTGTTGATATTTAGCAGGCACAGGTCATACCAGAGATGCTGAGGTTTTCATGCGCTCTATGATGAGCACATGTCCCCAAGTTGGAGCTAGATGCTATCCCATACCCTAGGGATAACTAAGGAGATCACGTCTCGAGGCCCACAAGTTGTAGACATGGAGTGCCAAGAGCTAGACGACTTGAGCATGGTCCCGGAGGGCCCCTCTTTTCTTCAGTGTAGTCCATTTATCAGCAACAACAGTATCCATCCCACCAACCTGTTCCTGAAGTAGCAGTAAGTCTTTCTCCATGAGGCAATGAGTCCGGGTATCATGGTATGTGTCACTCTTATTCTTGAAGCACTTGAATATGTTTCATTGAATCTTCTTCATTTCACAATGTTTTCTTGGAAATTATTCTCTTTGACTTGTTTATACCTGGAAGGGTTACATGGTGCCCTAGTAAGTTGATCTCCCTTTAGGATTGGTTGCCAGTGGGTGGGTCTATCAAAGGTCATCATTCGTTCCATCCATAATTACCACTTTCCATATTTATTCCGCTCATCTCCCCTTACCTTTGCTCGGGCATTGGGATTGGCCACACTAGGAAGGGTTGTACCTTGCCTTGTGGGAAGAAGGGGCTAAAGGCCCAGAGGGTAAAAGTAGCTGGCAAGAGTTAAAAGCCAATATTGAAACCTTTGAGATGCTTCGCCCAGGGATTCTCGAGAAAGCAGTAAAAAGATTCTCAGTAATAAAAGGGAACCCATAAGATAAATAAACACTCAAGGTACCAGTTGATGGATAAGAGGTCTCATCACGAGCTGACCTATTATGACCATGGGCATGTAGCGGTATGACACTACCACCTATCTGGTCACCAAACTAGGGTAGTGGGTCTTGGTGGCATAGCCAAGAGAAAGGGGATCTCATCACGAGCCATCCTTCTCATCTCCGTAAAAATTTTGTGGATAACGCTGTCACCTCTGGTCATTAAGCCACGACAATGTCCCTCAGCTATTCCCTTGAAGCACAAAAGAAAAAGATAAAAATAAAATAAAGGTAAGAGTTAAAGCAAATGAATGGGCTAGGAAATAATAACATTTATGACATGGTGTAGCTCACCCTCTACAAAGGCACCCATAGGTGAGACATACATTTCCCTGTTATTACTGCATCCTGTTATCCCCCACTTTTAGGGATAACTAGGAGATCATGTCTCGAGGCACACAAGTCCTAGACATGGAGTACCGAGAGCCATATCGACTTTAGCATGGCCCTGGAGGGCCCATCTTTTCTCCCTTTCAACGCCTCTACTTCATCAGCAGCAAGGGAATCCATCACCATCGGCTTGTTCTTGTATCATAGATGGTTCTTGCTCCATGAGGTAATGAGTCTGGGTATCATGGTATGTGTCACTCTGATCGTCAAAACCTTTGAATATGTGCATGTAATTCCTTTTGTTTCTAACGAATGCTTGGATCTTATGCTTTCCTACTTGACCATGTCTAGGGGGAGTGACAGGATGCCCTAGTAAGCCTGTGTCCATATGTTTTGGTTTGCCACTGGGGGATTTCTGAAAAGCCATCATCCACTCCCGTCATAGCACCACTTTTTCATTTTGCTTCCCGCTCATCTATCCCATTACACTTGTCTGAGCATTGGGTTGACCTATTTTCAGGATTGCACCTTACGTCATGGGAAGAAGGGGCTAAAGGCCCAAAAGGTAAAAGCAAGCTAGAAAAAGATAAAATCCTAAAATAAACCTCAAGATGCTTCACCCAGGGATCCCCAAGAAAGCAATAAAAAGCTTCTTATCAAGAAACAAGAGGGACCCAATAAAAATAATAAAACAAGACCTAGTCAGAGGATAGGGGGTCTCATCACGAGAGCCTATTAGGTCCATGGGTACCTAGAAGTATGACACTACTAGCAGTTGGTTACCACACCAGGGTAGTGACTCTTGGTTGCATGGCCAAGAGAAAGGGGGTCTCATCACGAGCCAACCTTCTCATTTCTGTGAAAGTACTCGTGGGTAACGCTGCCACCACTAGTCACCACACTAGAGAAGTGTCCCCTGATTATCTTCTTGAAGAAAAAGAAATAAGAATAAAATAATAAAAGGCATGAATTGGGCTTGAAAAAAATTGCATCCAGGACAGGTGCAGCTCGCCTTCTACAAAGGCACCTACAGGTAAAACTTTGCATTCCCTTGCTCTCACTACACCCATTGTCAGGAAATCCCTTATCCAAATCACTCACTTGCATGTCTTAGATGGAGTCCCTTCTGGGAACTTTCCTTTTCCAATGGACACTATCCCAATACGACACCCTGTCACTTTCCCCAAACTTGTATTGCAGGCTTGTATAATGTCTTTGATCTTTTAACTGGGGTAATAGGGGTTTTTTTCACATGTTTAATAATATTGATGATGAGATGTGATTGACATTGCTATGATCCCTGTGACTTATGAGCCCATGGAGGGCATAGCTTTTGATGTGCAAGATCATGCCCGATAGACAGGTACCACATTGGACAGGTACACATGGGGAGATGATCAGTTTGGACCTCCATGGGGCTGAAGAGCCCACCCGATGGATGTTTAAACCCCATCAGGGGGAAAAGACAAGACATAGGGGTTTTCACAGGAGATAAGGAGGACGTCTTGCAGAGGCTCAGTGACAAAGATTGACCTAGGGGGGTTGTGCCCTTTTCAGTGGAACGTTGGCCTTGGAAGGCCTAGGATGTCACCCTTCATGACCATGACGTCACCTAGCAACATGGACATTTTGGGAGATAGCTGGAGCACTTTTAGCACATGTGGTAGGTTGGAGAAGCCCAAGGAGGGATAACGTTTTGCTAAAGGATGCTGCATTTTCCCTAGAAGGGGCTAACGTCACCCTAAAAGGGGCATGACGTATCTCTATTGCTTTGTTAGGGTTTAATTTTAAGCATTTAATGTTAAACAATATGATTTTAGTATTTTTCCCTTGTCGGCCTTTTTATAAATTGAGGGTTTTTACTCTCATTTTTTATAAATGGTACTGTATAAATTGAGGGTTTTTACTCTCATTTTTTCATCATCTCTCACTCACTCATTAGTGAGGTCTGAAATTTGTGCTACACTTGGAGTTCTTGGCTGAAATTGTGAGGTGCACTTGTTGAAGGAAGTCTTTTATTGGCATTTTTGGCATTTATCTTGGTGGAAGGTGTTACAACTAGGGTTTGCTACTTGATTTCTTGATTAAATGTAAGTAAATTTCTGCAAAACTTCTTAATTGAATGGTTGTAGTATTGTTTCTCTTGCATTTATGGTTATAATTTGCTGATTTAAACCCTAGGGGACAAGCACACATAGAAGGTCCTTGTCTCATGTCCTTATCAAGATTTTTATCCATTTTATTTGTTGAAGTGAGATAGAGCCTTGCCTTACCAACACTCTACTCTCTCTAGCCCTTGTTGAAGAGGATTGAGCCTTGCCATAGCAACACTCAAATCAATCTTCTCCTATGCTATCCGTTTTAGCTTATTGAAGCTAAGAAGGAGAAAACGCATCAAGGCCTAGTTCCCCTACACCTTGGTGAGCCGATTTTCCCTAGGGTTTCCTTAGTGAGGCCTTGCCTTAGCAACACATTGCTTGCAAACCTTCTAGTCTTAGTTTTATGCAATATTTTGAGCTAGTTGTTTGCCATTGAGCTAAGGAAGGAGGAGAGAGCACTGAGGCCTAGTTCCCCTACACCAAAGTGAGCCTCTCTCCCCTAGGGTTTTGTCCTTGAGGGCTTGCCATAGCAACACTTCCAGGTTTAACCCTCCAGTCCTTAGTCTTACTATTACCGTTTGGTCCTTCAACTTGCGTCCTCCTTTTGACTCCATTAACCATAGCAACACATCGATCAAAGGCCTAGCATGTGAGTACTTTGATCAAAACAACTTCAAATACCTTGAATAATCCCTAACTATTCTAACCCTAGCCTAAGACTAACCCTAATAACTAATTTCTGCTGTCATATTTTTTCTATTAACATCATTGTGTAGCTATCATTTTACTTGTGAGAAATTGAATGGTTGTTTAAGGCATTATCTAAATGAAGTGTTAATTGTTACATTGAATGCCACGTTCCTTTAACATTTATTGAAGAAGTGATATTATACGTCATTGCTATTATATAAAGTTATAAACATTGACTTCGCCAATATTTATTGCTCAATTGCTTATATATCGGATAGCCATCGATTTCATGAAGTACTAACCAAGTGAGTAAGATTGCATATATATATATTTCTTGTTGCTTTTTCGGGTAGGTACATCTCCTTTTTTTTTGTTATACTTCTCTTTATTGACTGGTTAGCCGGACTATCTGCTCGGTGGTGACTTGTGAGGGGGAATTTATCTTTTATCCTTCAATCCTTTGCCTTCTCAAAACCCCAGGTCACCGGGGACATCTCCCCTGGGCCTTACCTCCCTAAACAGAAAGAACCTTCCTATCGAGGTGACATTGGGTGGGATTCGTTCAGTTACGCTAGTTTGTCTATTTACATCTATCTTTTATCCTAAATAAAAACCGCGTGATCACATTTTGGTGTTGTTGTTGGGGAAAACTGAGTCAAGCCTTCCTCAAAGACGACAAATTTTCGGTAATCCTTGCCTCTAGAGTCTTTATCTTACAAGCTTACCTGGCAACTCCACCTTGGGTGTTTTCCCTTATCCTTTTGATAGTTTCAAGCAAATTATCTGGCAACTCCACAAACTACAAGGAGGTACAATAATCCTCCTCTATCCTTTAGAATAAAGCCTCCCCGAAACTCTCTTGTTGTAAAATCAATTTTTGGAGGAAGTCTTCCTTTGAAAACCATGTCTAGCTCAGCAACTCAGACCAATACAACGAACCCAGCTAACAACCAAAGACAATGGTCATATACTCTTTTCAAACCACTAGACATGTCAGCTATACCAGGCTACCCAAGGCAAATGCCACCGAAGTATGAAAAGTGGTTTCCTAAGTTTACCGGTACTGATGAAATCAGTGTCGAAGAGCACATGAGAATTTTTTGGGCATTTTTTCAGCGTCATCTGTTAGTTATGATGTTGAAGACTTAGTCATGAAGTTGTTCTCCTCTACTCTCCTTGATGCTTCAAGGCGTTGGTACCTAAGTCTTCTTGATGGTGGTATTAAAACCATGGACAAACTAGAAGAGGCATTTATCAAGAGATGGAGTATCAAAGAATACCCAAACATGTTGTTAACTAGGCTAAATTCCCTTTGGCAGCATGACAATGAATCCATCCGAGAATTCCATACTAGGTTTGAAACTCTGTTGCAGAAAATCCTTGCAAGCCATAATCCAACTGATAATTATCTTGTCTATATTTACACCAAGTCTTTCACTGGCCAACTAGGGTATCTCCTCAGGGACAAAAACCCCCAATCAATCCAAGAAGCTCAAGAATTGGCTACCAAGATTGAAGGCAATATCCATTCATCTAAGATTGAGTCTTTCGCAAATCCGAGGGGGGAAATGGACACTAAACCAAAGATAGTCCACAATACTAAGCCCACTTTAGACCTTTTCACCAGTATGGAAAAGTTACAATCTTCCATGGATGGCATCATGAAAAATCAAGAGTTGATGATGAGTAGAATTGTCAACTTGGAAAGAGCCCAGAACCAGGCACCTAGGGTCTCGTACAAAGGTCAATTCGAAAAGGTGAACCAATTCTATAAACCAAAGAATGATCAAGAAGTTCCAAACACCTTAGCCTCTTCAAACGTTGTGGATGAAAACCCTTGGTGCTTGCAATGCAATGAAGCACATTGGGAGCATGAATGTCCTTACAACAATGATGGCCATCAACAAGTGAACAATATAGGCCACGTCATGGAAGGCCCTTAGATAAATATCACTGCTGAAGAGCATCAGGAGGGCATGAAAGAAGTAGCCAGGTTGGCTAGAATGATGATAATAAACAACCTAGACCAAGAATCAAAAGAAAAATTGAAGAAACAATAGTTCCAGGTGTATAGAAGAAAGAAGTTGAACTAACCTAGCGCTGACCAGACAAAACCCCCACCTTTGGATGTACTTCTTCTTAAGACGTCCAAAACTGAAAGGGTTAACCTAAAATTTGACTTTGAAGGGGCACTATCCAAGATGCATGTAACCATCCCCTTGAAAGAAGTCATCAACGTGTCATCTGCCAAAGAATGATTTGATAACTTTTTCCAAGGATCAGATGCACCTATGGACCCTCCTATCATGTTGCAAGCCGATCACTTCAGGGTCCAATATTATGAACATCCTCCCTTCTTCATGACCTTGATAATGAACAACAAGACCCTCAACAACTGTATGCTGGATTCAGGGGTTGGTGCTAACATGATGTCCCTCAAGGTCATGCAACAAATAGGTATGAAAGTCACATGACCTTACATAAATTTGTGTGTCTTTGAATCTAAATCCATACCCACACATGGAATGATTGAGAATGTCCAAGTTTGCTTTAAAGAATACCCCGAGAAAATCATCCACATGGACATAGTGGTCGTGGACGTCCTAGATGTATGGGGGATGTTATTGTCAAGGAAGTTTGCCTCGAAACTGGGGGGTACTCTTGAGATGGACCTCACTTATGTGAATATACCCTTGAAAGATGGAACTATTGGTCGTCTCCCGAATGTACCTGGGACTACGACTCATGTGCAAGAGCCTAGTGAATCCATCAAAGATGACAAAGCACATGATGAAATCATACAAAGTCTTCATGAGTATTCTCCAAATGATATGCCTTTTGCAACAGAGGAAGACTTTGATTAGATTCAATGGCATAAGAAAGAGGAATACCAACAACTCCTAGACAAGTACAAAGACAAGGAAACTGGGACTGTGAAGATACTAAAAAAGATAGAAGATGATGTACAGATTCATTCGTCCAACTAGTAGAATCCCACCCCCCTCCCTCGGCACAATACACCAGGGTCGTTCAAGGAACAACCAAATACAAGATTAGAAAATACAAGGAAGGGGACATAGTGTGGCTGTGGGATACCCAAAAGGGAGAGCCAACTAATGTTAAAGGAAGCACTCAATCTTGGCTCAGACCTTTCAAAGTTGGAAGGGAATCAGTTGAGGACTCTTACTACTTGTCCACTTTGGAAGGAAGAAGGCGCATGTTACCAATCAACGGGAGCCTCCTCAAACCCCGCCAAGGTGGGGGAACCTGACTTCACAGGTAAGTACAGGTAAGTAGGTAGGCATTTTTGCATTCATGTATTATACCATTTGCATTGCATGTTAGTTTTCTTTCACATTCACAATTATGATTTCTTTATTTCAGTCTTATATCTATATATATGTTGGGGTGGTATCACCACCCCAATCGGTTACTGATAGTTGCTATTGATATCAATCAAGTAGACAGGTTATTCCAGATATGCTGAGGTTCTCATGCACTCTACAGTGAGCACGTGTCCCCGAGTTGGAGCCAGATGTTATCCCCCACTTTTAGGGATAACTAGGAGATCATGTCTCGAGGCCCACATCATGTCTCGAGGCCCACAGGTCCTAGAGATGGAGTACCAAGAGCTGAATCGACTTTAGCATGGCCCTGGAGGGCCCATCTTTTCTCCCTTTTAGCGCCTCCACTTCGTCAGCAGCAACAACATCCATCACCATTGGCTTGTTCTTGTATCAGAGATGGTTCTTGCTCCATGAGGTAATGAGTCTGGGTATCATGGTATGTGTCACTCTGATCCTCAAAACCTTTGAATATGTGCATATAATTCCTTTTGTTTCTAATGAATGCTTGGATCTTATGCTTTCCCACTTGACCATGTTTGGGGGGAATGACATGATGCCCTAGTAAGCCTATGTCCATAGGTTTTGGTTTGCCACTGGGGGGATTTCTAAAAATCCATCATCTGCTCCCGTCATAACACCACTTTTTCATCTTGCTTCCTGCTCATCTATCCCATTACACTTGTCCAAGCATTGGGTTGACCTATTTTCAGGATTGCACCTTACCTCATGGGAAGAAGGGGATAAAGGCCTAGAAGCTAAAAGCAAGCTGGAAAAAGATAAAAGCCTAAAATAAACCTCAAGATGCTTCGCCCAGGGATCCACGAGAAAGCAATAAAAATCTTCTCATCAAGAAACAAGAGGGACCCAATAAAAATAATAAAACAATACCTAGTCAGAGGATAGGGGGTCTCATCATGAACCATCCTATTAGTTTCATGGGTACCTAGCAGTATGACACTACTAGCAGCTGGTTACCATGCCAGGTTAGTGACTCTTGGTTGAATGGCCAAGAGAAAGGGGGTCTCATCACAAGCCAGCCTTCTCATTTCTGTGAAAGTACTCATGGGTAACGCGGCCACCACTGGTCACCACTCTAGGGTAGTGTCCCCTGATTAGCTTCTTGAAGAAAAAGCAATAAGAATAAAATAATAAAAGGCATGAATTGGGCTTGGAAAAAATTGCATCCAGGACAGGTGAAACTCGCCTTCTACAAAGTCACCCACAGGTAAAAATTTGCATTCCCTTGCTCTCACTGCACACATTGTTAGGACATCCCTTATCCACATCACCCACTTGCATGTCTTAGATGGAGTCCCTTCTGGGAACTTTCCTTTTCCAGTGGACACTAGCCCAATAGGATGCCCTATCACTTTCCCCAAACTTGTATTGAGGGCTTGTATAATGTCTTTGAGATTTTAACTAGGGTAATAGGGGTTTTGTGCACATGTTTAATAATATTGATGATGAGATGTGATTGACATTGCTATGATCCCCGTGAGTTATGAGCCCATGGAGAGCGTAGCTATTGATGTGAAGGATCATTCCCAATGGATAGGTACCACATTGGACAGGTACACATGGGGAGATGATCAGTTCAGACCTCCATGGAGCTGAATATCCCACCTGATGGATGTTGAGACCCCAGCAGGGGAAAGAGACAGGACAGAGGGGTTTTCACAAGAGAGAACGAGGACGTCTTGCAGAGGCACCCCGACAGAGCTTGACCTAGGCGGGTTGTGCCCTCTTCAGTGGAACGTTGGCCTTGGAAGGCCTAGGATGTCACCCTTCATGACCATGATGTCACCTAGCAGCATGGACGTTTTGGCAGATACCTGGGGCACTTTTGGCATGTGTGGCAGGTTGGAGAAGCCTAAGGATGGCTAACAGTTTTCTCCAGGATGTTGCATTTTCCCTAGAAGGGGCTAACGTCACGCTAAAAGGGGCATGACGTCTCTTTATTGCTTGATTAGGGTTTAATTTTAAGCATTTAATGTAAAACAATATGATTTTAGTATTTTGGCCTTGTCGGCCTTTTTATGACCTAAAAGTGAAATTAGGTCATGGTACTGTATAAATTGAGGGTTTTTACTCTCATGTTTTCATCATCTCTCACTCACTCATTAGTGATGTCTGAAATTTGCGCTACCCTTGGAGTTCTTGGCTGAAATTGTGAGGTGCACTTGTTGAAGGAAGTCTTTTATTGGCATTTTTGGCATTTATCTTGGTGGAAGGTATTACAACTAGGGTTTGCTACTTGATTTCTTCATTGAATGTAAGTAAATTTCTGCAAAACTTCTTAATTGAATGGTTGTAGTATTGTTTCTCTTGCATTTATGGTTATAATTTTCTGATTTAAACCCTAGGGGACAAGCACACATAGAAGGTCCTTGTCTCATGTCCCTATCAAGATTTTTAGCCATTTTATTTGCTGAAGTGAGATAGAGCCTTGCCTTAGCAACACTCTACTCTTGCTAGCCCTTGTTGATGAGGATTCATCCTTGCCATAGCAACACTCAAATCTATCTTCTCATATGCTATCCGTTTTAGCTTATTGAAGCTAAGAAGGAGAAAACACATCAAGGCCTAGTTTCCCTACACCTTGGTGAGCTGATTTTCCCTAGGGTTTCCTTAGTGAAGCCTTGCCTTAACAACACGTTGCTTGCAAACCTTATAGTCTTAGTTTTATGCAATCTTTTGAGCTAGCCATTTTCCATTGAGCTAAGGAAGGAGGAGAGAGCACTGAGGCCTAGTTCCCCTACACCAAAGTGAGCCTCTCTCCCCTAGGGTTTTGTTCTTGAGGCCTTGCCATAGCAACACTTCAAGGTTTAACCCTCCAGTCCTTAGTCTTACTATTACCTTTTGATCCTTCAACTTGCGTCCTCCTTTTGACTCCATTAACCCTAGGAACGTACTGATCTAAGGCCTAGCATGTGAGTACTTTGATCAAAACAACTTCAAATACCTTGAATAAACCCTAACTATTCTAACCGTAGCCTAAGATTAACCCTACTAACTAATTGATGATGTCATATTTTTTCTATTAACATCATTCTACAGCTATCGTTTTACTTGTGAGCAATTGAATGGTTGTTTAAGGCATGATCTAAATGAAGTGTTAATTGTTACATTGAATACCACGTTCCTTTAACATTTATTGAAGAAGTGATATTGTACATCGTTGCTATTATATAAACATTGACTTCACCAATATTTGTTGCTCAATTGCTTATATATCGGATAGTCATTGATTACATGAAGTACTAACCAAGTGAGTAAGCTTGCATATATATATTTCTTGTTGCTTTGTCTCGAGCAGGTACATCTCCTTTTTTTTTGTTATACTTCTCTTTATTGGCTGGTTAGCCGGACTATCTGCTCGGTGGTGACGTGTGAGGGGGAATTTATCTTTTAGCCTTCAATATTTTTCCTTCTCAAAACCCCAGGTCACCGGGGACATCTCTCCTAGGCCTTACCTCCCTAAACAGAAAGAACCTTCCTATCGAGGTGACATTGGGTGGGATTTTTTCATTTAAACGAGTTTGTCTATTTACATCTATCTTTTATCCTAACTACAAACTATGTGATAACACGTCCCATGCCCAAACACTTACCCCATGCCACCTCATACACCTACATGACCCAGATTGGCTCCCATCTGGGAAATATCGCAAACTTAAGGAAGATTAACCCAATAGGACACCCTGAGACCTTCTCTAAACCTAACTTGTCAAATTGCATAACATCTTTGAGCATTTGTCTGGGTTAATGGGGGTTTGATGCACATGTTTGGGTAATTTAATTATTGGATGTGATTTTCATGCTATGATCCCTGTGACTTATTAACCCATGGAGGGCATACTTGTTGTTGTTGCAGGACCTTGCCCGATGGATAGGTACACATGAGGGAATGATTAGGTTGGACCTTCATGAGGTCTTAAAGCCCACAAATGGATGTTGTAACCCCAAACAGGAGCAAGAAGACATTGAAGACTTGCACCAGGAAGAAAGAAGGACGTGTCCTTTGGAGGCACCCTGGTAGACCTAGACCCAGGGGATCTTTCTCTTCCACATGGACATTTTTCTTTGAAGGCCCAAGACGTCACCATCATAACCCTGGACGTCATCCAGAGCTAGGGTTTTTGTTTTGGAGGTATTCATGAGCCTAGTGGAACGTGTGGGCTTCATCTGGGGCCTTTGGAGGCCAAGCGTTCTACATTCTAGGCCCAACATTCCACCTTGGGGCCTCAACGTCACCCTAAAAGGGCATGATGTCACCCTTGGAGGTGTCTTTAGATGCTAATTAAGTTTATTTATGTCAAATTTGAATTTATTTGTAAATTTTCTAGGTCGGCCTTATTCTGACCTAAACTTAATTAAAGGTCACCAGTTTTGTATAAATAAACATAAAGTACTTTCATTTTAGACATCACAACTCCTCACACAAGAGGAGAGGTCTGAAATTTGCGCCCTAGTAAGGGATATTGGCTGAAATTGTGAGAAACACTCTTGTATAAGGATGATTTTTTCAAGTTGGATCAATATTGGAAGCTTTTATGGTGATCTTGCATGGTATTTTCATGATTATTCTTTGTGCAAGTAGGTTAAATATGCATTTTTTGTCATCTATTGAATGGTTTTTGTATGGTTTTATTTACTTATACAAGATTATGAAATTTCATGTATACTTAATGCTTAAAGTAAGGAACTTAAATTGCTACTTTCGTACTTTCTATTTGCCAAAGCTTTTCATTGAATTGATCTACTGACTAGTGAAACCCTAGAGCCCTAATTTACTAGCACTCTAAGTTTTTGACCTAGTTATCTTTGCCTAAGTTCTTATCCCATAAGAAGCCTAAGGAGAGAAAGGTGTTAGGGCCTGTTATCCCCACCTTTTAGGGATAACTAGGAGATCATGTCTCGAGGCCCACAGGTCCTAGACATGGAGTACCGAGAGTAGGATTGACCTGAGCATAGCCCTGGAGGGACCGCCTTTTCTTCATTCATGATCTTTTGTCTTGTCAGCAGCAGCAGCATCCATCACCATCGGCTTGATCCTGTATCAAAAGAGGTTCTTGCTCCATGAGGTAATCGGTCCAGGTATCATGGTATGTGTCACTTTTGATCATTGAAACCTTTAAACATATGCATCTGATTCCTTTTATCTCTAACAACTGCTTGGATCTTACATTAGCCCACTTGACCATGCTTGGGGAATTGACAGGGTGCCCTAGCAAGCCCGTGCGCATAGGTCTTGGTTTGCCACTAGGAGAATTTTTTAAAAGCCATCATCCGATCCTATCATAGCACCACTGTTTCATCTTATCTCCCGCTCATTTATCCCATTCCCCTTGTCCAGGCATTGGGTTGACCTATTTGCAGGATTGCACCTTATCTCGTGGGAAAAAGGGGCTAAATGCCCAGAAGGTAAAAGCAGCTGATAAAAGACAAAATCCTAGAAATAAAACCTCGAGATGCTTCGCCTAGGGATCCCCGAGAAGGAAGTAAAAAGCCTCTCAACAAGAAGCAAGAGGGACCCGAAAAATAACAAAACAAGACCTAGTCAGAGGATAGGGGGTCCCATCACGAGCCAGCCTATTAGGTCTATTATCGCATAGTTTGTAGCTAGGTCAAAAGGCTAGAAGATAGAGGCCAAACTGGCGTAACAGGAACCTACCCCACCCAATGTCACCACAATGGGGAGGTTCTTTATCTTTAGGAAGGTTAGGCCCAGGGGAGACGTCCCCTGTAACCTGGGGTTTTGAAGAGGCTAAGGTATAAAGGTCAAAGTAAAATTTCCTCTTCACAAGTCACCACCAAGAGCAGATAGTTGGGCTAAACAACCAATAATGAAGTGTAGGCCCAAATGAGAACACCTGCCAGGAATAAAGCAACAACATACTAATATATACAGGCTATGATTCAAAGGGTTAGTACTTCATATAACTATCTAATATCAATGTATAAGCAATAGATATTGACGAGATAAATGTTTATTAATACAATGATGAAATAATATCAATTCATCAATAACTACCAAGATGATGTAGCAATCAGTGTGTCAAATCAATCCTTTATTCAATAAATGCTTTTAAACCATTATCTAATTGCCTATAAAAGAGAACTTGATGCGTCAAGATGGGATAACCAAGGATGATGTCATCCTTATTAGGGTTAGTAGTTAGTTTAGGGTTTCAATTTATAAGAGTTTGAGAGTTTGTTTGACCACTATCACTTCAACGTTGGAGGCCTGAGATCAGTGCCTAAGGGTAAATGGAGTCAAATCAAGGGAGGACGCAAAGGTTGAAGGAAAAAAGGCTAAGGACTAGAGGTAATGGTTCTGAAGTGATACAATGGCAGGGCGCCAGAAACAAAACCCTAGGGGAAAGAGGCTCACTCTGGTGTTGCTTAAGCAAGGCCTCATGCTCTTTCCTCGTTCCTTAGGTTTAACTTGGCAAAATGGCTAGCATAAAAGATAAATCAAGACATGAGAGTGAGGTGAGGGAGAGTGTTGCTAGAGCAAGGCCCTATCACCAAACCCTAGAAGCAGGACGACCCTAGGTGTAGATAACCTAGGCCTCGGACATCTCCTCCTTCTTGACTTTTAAAGGTACGGCTAGCACCAGGGGAAGAAGAAATAAGAGTGTAGCAATGGCTAGGCTCTTCCTTCCTTCTTCAATGGCTGAAAATTTCTCTTTTAGGGGACATGAGACAACGACCTAATTGTGTGTTTGTCCCCTAGGGTTTTAAAATCAGCAAAGTTTATAATAAATGCAAGAATATAAGTCTACAACCATTCAATTAATAAGTTTTGCAGAAAAAACACTTACATATCATGATGAAATAACATTGCAATCCCTAGTTGTAAACCTTCCTTCAAGAGAAATGCCAAAAATGCCAAGAAATGCCTTCCTTCAACAAGTGCGCCTCACTCAAAGAGAAAAAATACCCAAGTAGGGCGCAAAAATCAGATCTCACTAATGAGTGAGTGTTATGTTCTGTTCAAATGAGGATAAAGCTCCTCAATATATACTGTATCAATTACCTTTAATTAATTTTAGGTCCTAAAAATTAGTCGACAAGGCTTTAAACCAAAATCATACTGTTTTTACATTAAAATGTCAAATTAAAATCCTAACTGGGCTGTAATAAAGGTAAAATCCCTTTCAAGGGAGGCGCTAGCCCCTTTTAGGGCAGATGAAGCATCCAGGAGCAAAACGTTGACCCCCTAGGGGCCTCTCCAACATGCCACACGTGCCACTGCTGCCCAGTCTGCCTCCAAGAATGACCATGAAGCTGGATGATGTCATGGTAAGGATGGGGGCGCTCTGAGCCTTCCAAGGCCAACGTTCCACTGAAAAGGGGTCATTCCCCCAAGGCCAGGCTCTGCCAAAGTGCCTCTGGTGAAAATTCCTCCTCTTCTTTGGTGCAAAACCTCAGTCAAACACTGTCTTGTCTCTGCCCCTCTGACAGGGTCTCAGCAACCACCTGATGGACTCTTCATCCCCATGGAGGTCCGAACTAATCATCTCCCCATGTGTACCGGTCCAAATGGTACCTGTCCATCGGTCCTGGTCCTGCACATTAAAAATTGCGCCCTCCATGGGCTCATTAGTCACAGGGATCATAGCAATGTTAATCACATTTCATCATTAATATTATCAAACATATGCATAAAAAACTTGATATATCATCCCATAGCTTAAAGACATTACAAAAACCTACAATACAAGGTTGAGAAAAAGAACAAGACACCCTATTGGGCTAGTATCCATAAGGAAAGGAAAGTTTCCAAGGGGTTTCATCCAAGCCATGTAAATGAGGTGAAGTGGTTTAAGGGATGTCTAGACATACGGGTAGAGTGAGAGCCAGGGATGCATGATATTACCTGTGGGTGCCTTTGTAGAAGGCAAGTTGTACCCGTCATGGATGCAAATTTTTCCAAGCCCTTTCTTGCCTTTATTCTTTTCTTTGTTTGCTTTTTCTTCTTCTTTTTTCTTTTTATTCAAGGGCTAACCAGAGGACACTGCCTTGGCATGGTGACCAGAGCTAACAATGTTACCCACAAGTACTTTCACAAAGATGATAAGGTTGGCTCGTGATGAGACCCCCTTTCCCTGCAACCAAAGGTCACTTCCCTGGCATGGGAACCAAATGGTGGCAATGTCATGCTGTTAGGTACCCATGAACATAATAGGCTGGCTCGTGATGAGACCCCCTATCCTCTTAGCTAGGTATTGTTTGTTATTTTCTTCGGGTCCCTCTTTTTTCTTGTAGAGAGGATTTTTATTACCTTCTCGGGGATCCCTGGGTGAGGCATCTCGAGGTTTAATTTTTAGGCTTTTATCTTTTACCAGTTGCTTTTACCTTCTGGGCCTTTAGCCCCTTCTTCCCAAGAGATAAGGTGCAACCCCAAAAATAGATCATCCTAATGCCCGAACAAGGGGAAATGGGATAGATGAGTGGGAGATAAGATGGAAAAGTGTTGGTATGATGGGAGCGGACGATGGCTCTTTAGAAATCCCCCCAGTGGAAAACCAAAACCCATGGGTACAGGCTTTCTAGGACACCCTGTCAATCCCCCCAATCATGGTCAAGTGGTTTAATGTAAGATCCAAGCAGTCATCAGAGATAAGAGGAGTAAGATGCATATATTCAAAGGTTATAATGATCAAAAGTGACACATACCATGATACCTGGACCAATTACCTCATGGAGCAAGAGCCTTCTCCAATACAAGACCAAGCCGATGGTGATGGATACTCCTGCTGCTGACAAGATGAATCTGATGAAAGAAGATAAGGATGGGCCCTCCAGGGCCATGCTCATGTCAATCCTGCTCTCGGTACTCCATGTCTAGGACCTGTGGGCCTCGAGACATGATCTCCTAGTTATCCCTAGAAATAAGGGATAACAAGGTCCATGGGTACCTAACAGTATGACATTTCCACCATCTGGTTACCACTCCAGGGCAGTGACCTTTGGTTGCATGGCCAAGGGAAAGGGGGTCTCATCACGAGCCATCCTTCTCATCTCTGTGAAAGTACTTTTGGGTAACGTTGTCAGCTTTGGTCACCATGCCAAGGCAGTGTCCCCTGGTTAGCTCTTGAACAAAAAAAAACAAATAAAAAGAATAAAGGCAAGAATGGTCTTGGAAATAAAAAGAATAAAGGCAAGAATGGGCTTGGAAAAAATGCATCCATGACAGGTACATCTTGCCTTCTACAAAGGCACCCACAGATAACACTTATGCATCCTTGGCCCTCATTGCATCCACATATTTGGACATCCCCTAGAAACATCACCTCACTTACATGGCTTGGATGAGATCTTTCTGGAAACTCTCCTTTTCTTGTGGACACTAGCCCAATAGGACGCCTTGTCCTTTTCTCCAATCTTGTATTGGAGGTTTTTGTAACGTCTTTGAGCTATTGACTGATGTATTAGAGGTTTTATGCATATGTTTAATAATATTGATGATAAGATGTGATTGGCATTGCTATGATCCCCGTGACTGATGAGCCCATGGAGGGCATAGCTTTTGATGTGCAGGACCATGCCCAATGGACAGGTACCATTTGGACCGGTACACATAGGGAGATGACTAGTTCGGACCTCCATGGGGCTGAAGAACCCACCATATGGATGTTGAGACCCCATTAGGGGGCAGAGACAGGAGAGATATTGATCATGGGTTTTTCACCTGAGAGGAAGAGGACGTTCCACCAAAGACAGTCCGACAGGACTAGACCTAGGGGGACTGACCACTTTTTAGTGGAATGCTAGCCTTGGAAGGCTTAGGACATCCCCATCCTCACCATGATATCATCCAGCTTCATGGACACTTTTCGAGGTAGACTGGGCAGTAGTGGCTCGTGTGGCATGTTGGATAGGCCCCTAGGGGGCTAACATTTTTCTCCTGGATGTCTCATTTTCCCTAGAAAGGGCTAGCGCCTCCCTTGAAGGGGATTTTTACTCTCTTTCCTTCTTAATTAGGGTTTTTACTTAGCATTTAATGTAAAAACAATATGATTTTGACATTATGTCCTTGTCAACCTTTTTATGACCTAAAAAGTAAAATTAGGTCATTGATACAATATATATTGAGGATTTTGATCCTCATTTCAGCATCACAACTTACTCACACATTAGTGAGATCTGATTATTTTTTCCCTATTTGGGTTATTGGCTGATTTGAGGAAGGCACACTTATTGAAGGAAGAGATTTTTGGCATTCTATGGTGTTTCTCTTGAAGGAAGGTGTTACAACTAGGGTTTGCATGGTTATTTTTGATGAATTGTAAGTATTTTTCTGCAAAACTTCTTAAATGAATGGTTGTAGTCTTATTTTATTGCATGTATTTATGAATTGTTGAATCAAAACCCTAGGTGACAAGCACACAAGTAGGTCCTTGTCTCATGTCCCCTAATAGAAAAGATTTTAGCCATTGAAGAAGAAGAAGAGAGCCTAGCCATATCTACACTCATTTTTCTTCCTCCCTTTAGCTAGTCGTACCATTTTGACTTCAAGAGGAAGAGGACATCCCAGACCTAGGTCATCTACACCTAGGGTCATTTTCTTTTAGGGTTTGATGAAAGAGCCTTGCCTTAGAAACACTCTCCCTCTTTAAGCCCTCTTGTCTTGATTTTGTATTTCATTTGAGGTAGCTATTTGGCGGGAAGGAGGAGAGAGCACAAGGCCTTTCTTTAGCAACATCGGAGTGAGCCTCTCTCCCCTAGGGTTATGATTTTGAAGCCCTGCTTTAGCCACACTTCAAAACTTATCCCTCTAGTACTTAAAGTCTCATCCCCTTCAACTCTCGCGTCCTTCATTTATGACTCCATTAAACCCTAAGGCACTGATCTAAGTCCTCCAAAGTTGAAGTAAGAACTTGATCTAAACACTCTCAAGACTTTTCGATTGAAACCCTAGCCTAGACTAACCTACTAACCCTAAGTTTCTGATGTCATCATTGGATATTTCATCTTCATTGCAACAACGTTTTACTTTATGAGCAATTGAATGGTGGTAAGGCATTAATTGAATAAAGTGTTGATTGGTTACATTGAATGCCACATTGTTCCAACATTTATTGGTGAAATGACATTATTTTCATTGCTATATTGATAAACATTGGCTTCATCATCATTTATTGCTAATTGCTTATATATATTTATCAGATAGTCTTATGAAGTACTAAGCCATTGAAATATAGCTTGCATATATATGTTTGTTGTTGTCTTGTTCTAGGCAGGTGTTCTTCATTGGGGATTTACTTTATTATTGGTTGTTTAGCCGAGACTTTCTGTTTGAGTGGTGACTTGTGAAGGCGGGAAAACCTTATCTTGGTCTTATTATCCTTTTGCCTCTTCAAAACCACAAGTCACCAGGGACGTCTCCCTGGGCCTAACCTCCCTAAAGAGAAAGAACCTCCCCATCGTGGTGACATTGGGTGGGATAGGTTCTTGTTATGCCAGTTTGTCCATCTACCTTATAGCCTTTCTTCCTCGCTACAAATTGTGTGATAACATTTTGGTGCCGTTACCGAGGAACATTGAGTCAGTTCTCCTCAAATGAAAAATCTTTTCGGTAAGCCTTGCCTGGAAGAGCCTTTATTACAAGCTTACCTGGCGACTCCACTAGGGTGTTTTCCCTTTTCTTTGGTAGTTTCAAGTAAACTATTTGGCGACGCCACAAACTAAAAGGAGGTTCAATAACCCTCCTTTTTCTTTCAGAAGGAAGCCTCCCAAAAACTCTCCTGTTGTCAAATCACTCTTTGGGAAGATCCTTCCTTTAAGAATCATGTCTATCTCTCAGACCGCTACAATGAACCTAGCCAACAATCAAAGACAATGGTCATCTACTCTTTTCAAACAGTTAGACATGTCAGCCATACTAGGCTATCCTAGGCAAATGCCACCCAAGTACTGAGAAGTGTATTGTGTAGAGGGAGGTGGGTGGGAGTCTGCAATAAAGATTTCCTGCTGCAAAGGACAGATCCGTACATCATCTTCTCTTATGGTGTCAGCTTCCCTGTCTTTATACCTGTCTATGAGTTGCAGGTATTTTTCTTTTGTGGATCTTTGTATCTGATCAAAATCTTCCTTTGTTGCAAAAGGCATATCTTCTAGAGAATATTTATGAGGAGTCTGCCTGGTTTTGTCACGTGTTTTTTCATCTTTGATGGAATCACTGGGCTCTTGCACATGAGTTGTAGTCACAGGTACATTCCGGAGATGACCAACAACTTCATCTTTCAATGGTTCATCTGATCCTTGGAAATAGTTGTCAAATCGCTCTTTGATAGATGGTACCTTGATGACTTCTCTCAAAGGGATGGTTACAAACATCTTGGATAATGCCCCTTCAAGGCCAAAGTTCAGGTTAACCCCTTCAGTATTGGTCCAACTTCTTTCTTCTATACACCTGGAACTCTTGTTTCTTTAGCTTTTCTTTTGATTCCTGGTCTAGTTTGTTTATTACCGCCATCCTGGCTGACCTGGCTGCTTCTTTCATGGCCTCTTGATGCTCTTCACCTGTGATATTTATTTGAAGGCCTTCTATGAAGTGGTCTATTTTGTTTACTTGTTGATGGCCACCACTACTGTAAGGACACTCATGTTCCCAATGTGCTTCACTGCATTGAAAACACCAAGGGTTTTCATCCACAACGATGGTGCTTGGAACTTCTAAGTCTTTGAAAACATCTTCGTTCCACTCAACAAAATTACTTATTTTTTGTACTGGATAGCCATCTTCATCCGAATCTTTAGAGATATTAGAGGCATCATCGAGATAATCACCCCAATCTGTGTCTTTTTATGTCAAGGGAAAAGTGGGGCAATCTTGAAACAAGTATGGATCCACTGATAAGGGTGTTTGTTCATCCTTCTCAGAATGACCGGTTTGTAATAGTGTGGGAATCCCCTTAAAATATAATTGATCATCTGAGTCTTTCCTTTTCATAAAAGAAATTTTCAACATTTCACGAATCCTTTTAACCCTTTGTAGGATACAGGACATACTAGTGCTTGGATCGGTTTCACTATGTACCCAGAGCTCTTCAAACTTATCGGCTTCACTCATATCTTGGTTTTCTAACATCGGTGTGTTCAAGACAAACAAGGAATCTTCAAAGTTAGGTTTTTTAGGAGTGGCCATGCCCAAATCCTCGGGTGGTTCATGTTGTCTTGAGGCATTTATAACATTGTTTGTTTTTGAGAAAGTTGTGTTCCATTTCCCTTTGGGAGGCATGAGATTTATTTCAAGAATTTCCAGGAACTTAGGTCCATCTTTGGTGACATCCTCATCACTAGATTCCCTGGGGTCATTATTGCGCGAGAGATTGACTTGATGGATGTAGTCTTTGAACTCAAGGTTCTTCTCAATCTGGCAAGCAAACTCTTGTGCTTCTTCTAGAGTCAAGGGTGACCGATCTTTGAGAGTAAACTGCAAAACTCCTTCCAACGAGTTCAAGTAGTGTTGGAGGACAACTTCTTCTAAGAAACTAGGCCTAATCTTCTTGAGTAGAAGGTTGAACCTATCATTGAAATCCCTAATGCCCTCGCTAAAGGCTTTGCAAATATCAGTATATTGAGAGTAAAGGGAATCCATGCTTTCTTTTTCACACCAATATTTCTTGAAGGCTTGTTCGATATCTTCAAGGGTTTTGATGCTTCCTTTCGGGAGTTTGTTAATCCATCTTCTGGCACTTCCGGTGAGTGAGCTCACAAAGAGCCTTAAAAAGACATCGGGGTGTTCTCGTTCGGATTGGTGAAACTGGAATGCATCACAGAAGTCGGTCCAATGAGAGTTTCCATAGGATCCATCTTCTCCTAAAAACTTAGGTATCCAGGACTCAACCTTCTTGGGTAGATCATGTAACCCCCCTTGGGTGTTAGGTAAGCTTAAAGGACCAAAGAGTTCTTTATGATACCATTTGGGAGAACTTACAGGGGTGATAGGATTTGTGGAGGTCATAGTAGTAGATGAAAGTATATATTGATGCCCACTATGAGTCGTCATTAGCTATTTGTGGAGTCACCAGATGATTTTCTTGAAATCATCAAAGAAAAGGGAAAACACCCTAGTGGAGTCGTCGAGGAAGCTTGTAATAAAATAGTCTCTGAGGCAAGGCTTACCGAAAAGATTTATCGTTTGAGGAGAATTGACTCAGTGTGCCCCGACAACGGCTCCAAAATGTTATCGCACAATTTGTAGCTAGGTCAAATGGCTAGAAGATAGAGGCCAAACTGGCGTAACAGGAACCTGCCCCACCCAATGTCACCACAATGGGGAGGTTCTTTCTATTCAGGGAGGTTAGGCCCAGGGGAGACGTCTCCAGTAACCTAGGGTTTTGAAGAGGCCAAGGTATAAAGGTCAAAGTAAAAGTCCCTCCTCACAGGTTACCACCAAGATCAGATAGTCCGGCTAAACAACCAATAATGAAGTGTAGCCCCAAATGAGAACACCTGCCCAGAACAAAGCAACAGCAAAACAATATATGCAGGCTATGATTCAATGGGTTAGTACTTCATATAACTATCTGATATCAATATATTAGCAATTATGACAATAGATATTGACGTGATCAATGCTAATTAATATAGCAATGGAACAATATCAGTTCATCAATAAATATTGAGATGATGTAGCAAACAATGTATCCAATCAATCCCTTACTCAATAAATGATTTAAAACACCATCTAATTGCTTATCAACAGAAATTGTTGCATCAATATGGAATAACCAAGTATGACGTCATCCTTATTAGGGTTAGTAGTTACTTAGGGTTTCAAATTATAAGAGTTTTAAGAGTTCTTTTGACCACTATCACTTCAACGTTGGAGACCTAAGATCAATGTCTAAGGGTAAATGGAGTCAATTCAAGAGAGGACACAAGGTTGAAGGGAAAAGGATAAGGATGAGAGGTAAGGGTTCTGAAGTGCTGCAATGGCAGGGCCCAAGAATCAAAACCCTAGGGGAAAGAGTAAGAGACAGTTAATATAGCAATGGAACAATATCAGTTCATCAATAAATATTGAGATGATGTAGCAAACAATGTATCCAATCAATCCCTTACTCAATAAATGATTTAAAACACCATCTAATTGCTTATCAACAGAAATTGTTGCATCAATATGGAATAACCAAGTATGACGTCATCCTTATTAGGGTTAGTAGTTACTTAGGGTTTCAAATTATAAGAGTTTTAAGAGTTCTTTTGACCACTATCACTTCAACGTTGGAGACCTAAGATCAATGTCTAAGGGTAAATGGAGTCAATTCAAGAGAGGACACAAGGTTGAAGGGAAAAGGATAAGGATGAGAGGTAAGGGTTCTGAAGTGCTGCAATGGCAGGGCCCAAGAATCAAAACCCTAGGGGAAAGAGGCTCACTCCGGTGTTGCTTAAGCAAGGCCTCGTGCTCTTTCCTCCTTCCTTAGGTTTATCTTATCAAAATGGCTAGCATCAAGACATGAGAGTGAGGTGAGGGAGAGTGTTGCAAAGGAAAGGTCCTATCACCAAACCCTAAAAGAAAGATGACCCTAGGTGTAGATAACCTAGGCCTGGGATGTCTCCTTCTTCTTGACCTTTAAAAGGTATGGCTAGCACAGAGGAAGAAGTAACAAGAGTGTAGTAATGGCTAGGCTCTTCCTTCCTTCTTCAATGGCTGAGAATTTCTCTCTTAGGGGACATGAGACAAAAACCTAATGACCTACTTGTGTGTTTTTCCCCTAGGGTTTTAAAATCAGAAAAATTTATAATAAATGTAAGAATATAAGAATACAACCATTCAATTAAGAAGTTTTGCAGAAAAAACACCTACATATCATGATGAAATAGCATTGCAAACCCTAGTTGTAAACCTTCCTTCAAGAAAAATGCCAAAAATGCCAAGAAAAGCCTTCCTTCAACAAGTGCACCTCGCTCAAAATATGAAATACCCAACAAGGGCACAAAAATCAGATCTCACTAGGAGAGTGAGTTGTGTGCTATTTCAAAATGAGAATAAAACTCCTTAATATATACTGTATCATGACCTTTAGTTAATTTTAGGTCATAAAAA
>CBVK0100227626.1:0-11495 GCA_900067695.1 Picea abies | reverse complement strand
GATCTAATCCAGATGTGCACCGGAAGAGTTGGAAAGTACTTTTCTTTGATTACCAAGCTCCAGAGGCCGGGTTTCATAAGAATTCTCCAGAAAGTGTTGGCCGAGAGCGCCCAGTAGAAGAAAGGCAAGTGCCTAAGTCCCCAACCCCCCATTGATTTTGGTTTTGATATAGATTCCCAGCTGCAAAGGTGATAGCTCTTGTGCTTTTTACTGCCGGACTAGAGAAAAGAAAAGATGAGTTGGCGAAGAGTCTTCAGAATCGAAGCCGAGATGTGTGCTAACGCCATCCAATATACCGGGAGGCTTTCCAATACAGATTTTATTAGAACGAATCTTCCTCCTAATGAGAGCACTCTGTTGCACCAATGATGGATCTTGCTATTAAATTTGTCGAAAAGCCAGTGCCAATCTTTGCTAGAATATCTGGAGGATTTTAAGAAGAAACCAAGGTACGAAAAACCCCTCTTTAGCTCGTGTGCTTCCATGCCGAACAATGCTGTTATACCAGATAGAAAGGTCTCCTGTGTATTCGAGACAAGGAAGATAGATTTTTGAATATTGATCTCCAGGCCGGATGCTGTGCATAAGTTATTAAGGATGGAGTGTATCAGCGACCATTCAGCAAGGTCGGCCGACGTCAGGATCAACACATCATCAACAAAAAGTAAATGAAGGATATGTAATTGTCCCAAAATTTTTATACCAGTTAGGTGTCCCTCCGCTTGATTGATTTTTAGCAAGATGCTAAGCCCTTCTAGGACCAAAATGAAAAGTAGAGGTGAGAGAGGGCACCCTTGCCGGAGTCCTCTCTTGCAGTGGAAAGATCTGGTAGCTTCCCCATTAATTAGAATAGCTAGGGAGGTTGAAGATATGCATCCCAGAATCCAGTTGGTGATGATTAGACCGAAGCCACACTGTATAAGAACAAGGTGAAGAAAGTTCCAGTTAATGCAATTGAAGGCCTTTTTAAGGTCCATCTTTAGAAGAGTGGCATGTTGTTTTTTAGTCTTTAAACTGTGGATAAATTCATGTGCGACTCCAACAGCGTCGAGAATTTGTCTTCCTTTTAGGAAGCCAAGTTGTTCATCGGAAAGTGCCAAGGACAGAAAGGGTCGGATTCTTCTTCCTATAATCTTGGAGATAAGTTTGTAGCACAGGTTACAGAGGGAGATAGGGCAAAATTCTTGAAAATGTTTGGGCAGATTAGACTTTGGAATCAGTACAACAAAGGTTCTGTTGAGCTGTGGGCTCACCACTCCTCTAATTCTAGAATCCTCCACGGCATCCAAGAGATCCTGAAACATTAGATCAAAAAAATGCAGGTATAATTCAACAGACCAGCCGTCTGGTCTGGGGCTCTTTTCTTTTTTGAAACCCTTAAGCACCACAAACAACTCTTCCTTTGTACAAGGCGCTTCTAAGGCTATGGCTTCCTCGGTGGTGACCATCTTGGGAAAGAGACTGGCTAACTCGACTTGTATAGCAAGATGAGGAGCCGAGGTAACCTTGAAAAAATAGTTAAAATGTTTGTAGGCAACAGATTTGATACCTTCCTTTGAATGGTGTAACAATCCGTCATCATCCTCAATGTCCCATAGATGCTTTTTGGATCACCGAGCACTGGCAAAACGGTGAAACAAACGAGTATTTTTGTCTCCACAAGCGAGCCAAATCATCCTACTTTTCATACGCCATCTCTCTTCATCAGCATGAAGGTGTGCATTACGCGCTTCCTCAAGGCCGAGAATTTTGGAGTCAATATCATGATTGTTGGCATCCTGAATCTTAAGGCGAAGTAGGATGTCCAGCTCCTGATCTATTCTGTGTAGGTCGGCATGTTCTGATATCTTTTTCTCTTTTAACCAATGTATAGTTCAGGTTTTTACTCTGGAGAGCTTAACAGTGAGGTTTCCTTGTGGGTCACCCGGAGACAAAGAGGAAGAATCTGCCCAAACCGATCTAACAAGATTGTTGAAAGAATCCTCTCTCAGCCATTGCAGGTTGAATTTGAAAGTTTGTCCATCCCCAAAACGCCCTGTGCCCAACTGTAAGCAAATGGAAACATGATCAAAGAGGAAAGGGAGATTTACCCAACTTAATATCTAACTTAATCATAACTTTAAAATTAAATTAAATTATATATATATATATATATGTTTCATTGGTAATTGTGTCCAAATATATACCACGATAACCATGCGCATGCGAGTTTGTTACCCATATTGACAAGTACAGGGTAAAACTACAAAGCGTGACATGAAAAATATCATATTAACCTTCGCTTTGAACTCGTTTTGTTAACTAGATCATAACTTATAACTTTACAATGATAAGTATAAAAATAGATTTAGTGAAAAGACAAAGTGCATTTAATAATGTTCCATTAAACATAATATATGGCGATATATATGATTAACTGTGAAAAATCTCAAATTCAATAATGAGAGGTTAAATGGGCGGGATGTTTTTTTTTTTTTAATAGTTATATATCTTTTAATTTTAAAATCCAACGTATTATTAATGATGTTGAAGTGATTAAATCAATGTATATTTATTTTAAATTTGAACAATTTGTTAAGGTGTAATTTTATTTTTATTATTTCATTCCATGTTAAGTTTTACACAATGGGTGTAATTGATTCTATGTCAAGTTTTACACAATGTGTGTGTGTTTTCTAATTAGATTAAGTGACTTTATGCCTAGGGTGTAGAGCATCTGGCTACAAAAAATTCCTATCTTCTTTTTTATATATTATTCAAATAAAAATATTAAGTAATAGATTATTATATTAAATAGTCAATTAGAAAGAGGCATGTTGGTATTGGTATTAATCTATGTGATTTAGAGAAAATTTGACTTTTCTTAAATCACCACTTAATATTATCACCTAATATTGTTACTCACTCCTTTCGAATCAATTCCATATCTAAACTCTTTACTCTATATTAATATTGTTGGAAAAAAAATCCAACTCTATATTTAAACTCTTTACTCTATATTAGTACTACCTAACAAAAATTAAAGCAACCAAGTTTCCTCGTGCTTGATAACCAATGCCTTCTTGCACTAGACTAATCCCAATCTGGTGCACTCCATATTTACAAGACGCTTCATTTTCATAGTCCACTACCTAATTTCTCTATCCTCCATTGGGATTTGCAAAATACACTTGGTGTCAATAGTGAGAGAGGAATACAATGTAGATGAAGTAATGAAGGTTCAAAAGGTTCCTTAATGACTCCAAGTTCAATATTTGTTTACTCCACTCCCTCACAAGTATTCCCTTGACAAGAACGAGATGAAGAAAGTTCCAGTTAATGCAGTCGAAGGCCTTTTTTAAGTCTGAATTTAGAATTGGGAAAACCCTTAAAAATATTTTTTCACCATACATTTGTATAAGGATTATGATACATTAGTATAAAGATTATGGTAAAACCCTATTTATACATAATATTTTTTCTTATTTTAGGATTTATTATTATTTCATTTATTTTGATTTGTTATTATTCTATTGGTTTCTCTTTTAAAGAAGAGACGCTTAGGAAGTATTTTCTTTGTTATTATTTCTTTTAACATTACATTCAAGTTTTATTGATCGTTAGTTTAATTGTTATACCAATAAAATAAAACAATAAGAGCCAATGCATTTTCATTATTATTATTTTCTATAAATTCATTATAATTAAAAAAATAATGCAAAGTGTTAACTAGTTGAATCATATTAAATTGGATTTAAAGAAGCACAATATATTTCTTTTAACATTATATTCAAGTTTTATTAATCGTTAGTTTAATTGTTATATCAATAAAATAAAACAATAAGAGCCAATATATTTTCATTATTATTATTGGCTATAAATTCATTATAATTAAAAAAAATTGAAAGGTGTTAACTAGTTGAATTACAAAGTGAAAATAGATCATATTGTTAACATAGATCATTTTGTTAACACAATGAAAGAGATTTGTATGATTATTTAAATGGGAAAGGATTGTATGGTTTATCTTTTTCAATTTAGAAGTGTGTTTATGCACATTTTTTTTTTTTTTTTTTTACAGATTCTAAGATTTGTTATTATATCATTTTGTTTTGACTTGTTACTATATGATTATTTAAATGGGAAAGGATTGTATGGTTTATCTTTTTCAATTTAGAAGTGTGTTTATGCACATTTTTTTTTTTTTTTTTTTTTTTTACAGATTCTAAGATTTGTTATTATATCATTTTGTTTTGACTTGTTACTATACGAATATTTGTTTATTTTTTGTTACACTAGCAAAGAGTTCTTTGCCTCAACATCTTTAATACTTAAATGTGACTATAATTTCTCCAAACTCAACTTAACGAAGAATAGTTGTTTATTTTTTCTTACACAAGCAAAGAGTTCTTTGCCTCAACAACTTTCGTACTTAAATGTGACTATAATTTCTCCAAATTATTCTTGCTCCAATTGTATTTGTCACTTTTGTATTATGATTTTTTTTTTTAACATTCTTAAATTAAGAATAATTTGTACCATTTTTTTAGTACTGAGGGAAATGTGGATCTAAATTTCACATAATTAATCTTGTTATAATTGTATTTTTCACTTTTGTGTTATGATTTTTTTTAACATTTTTAAATTAACAATAATTTATACTGATGTGAATTTGGTGATCTAAACTTCATACATTAAGAAAAGTTTTGTAATGATAATTTTTTTTTACTTAAGAATCGCTTGAGAAATTTACTATGTTTTCTGTAACATTTCATTTTTTGGTTTAGGTATGTACAACTCAATTGTTGGAGTGTAAAATTTTAAGAATGGTAAGTTTAAAAATAATTTTATTTGTTTTTAAGATATATGAGTTAATTTTATTTTATTTTTCATTTTATCCTGTCTTTTTATATTTATAATTATATTACTCACAGTATAATGTTAATTTTGCAGATTTTTAAATTAAAAAAAAAAATATTTTTATAAAATAATTTAAATATGAAATTAATATTTGTAAATTTTTAGATTAAAAAAATATTATTTTATTAAAATAATTTAAAAATAGAATTAATATATCTATATATGTGGGAGAAAACTTACCAAATTTTCTTTATTTTTGATAGACCTTAACATATGCAATGAAGAGTAAAACAGATTTTATACCTTAAGTCAATCTAAAGATTGTCACTGTTTTTTTTTTTTAAATAAAAAGTATTGTATTACTTTTAGTTAGCAAAAATTAGATCTTGAGTATACACTAGAGCTTGGTACTTGTTGTGGCCACATTATTGGAAACCAGAATGCTTGGGAAATATTGTTCAAAGACCAAAATAAGACATCTCTCTTAGAAAACATGAGGACTTGCCACATGTTCTGCATAAGCGTGGAAACTAGAACAAGTGGTAGACTGAGTGCCCCGACCAACTCATGAACCAGAACCATAGTTTGAATTTCACAAAATACTTAACACTAAAACGAGCGAAAAAAACAATAAGGGGACTAGACATGAGGTTAACCCGGGCGTCCATCCTGGCGAACTTTTGAGGAAAATGGCTGGTAGCAAGTCATGCATTGACTTTTCATAGGCTAGCTTGACAAGGAGTCGTACAAGATGTCCAAGCACTTTCTGAGGGTGTGTTGGTTATGCAGATGCTGTGTCAAATCCTTGTGTATCTCGAAGATCAACACCAGGTGATTTTATGTGAGCTTGCAAGAGATGGGAACCTTACAAGAGATGGGAACCGAGTGAACATGCTCTTTTGCATTGTCTTCATTCCAGCATTTGTCCCAATTTATTCTAGAGTCCTCACCCTTAACAGTGGCAGAATTCTTACCAGAATCCTCCTTCTAAAAAGGAACTTCCTTTTCAACCATGCAACTTGTCTCTGCTGACTCCTTAAAAATAAAAAAGGTGATATTACTGACTCCTGAAAAATCAAAAAGGTGATAGTACATGTGGTCGACAATTGTTTCGAGAATCCGAGGGGAAAGATTTTCATTGTTAAGTAAAAGTATGTGAGGAAATTCTTATTAATATACATTTTTGTTTTCTATTCCAGCACCAACTATGATATATTTTTATTAAAAATAACAGTTTTCATTTTTAATTAAAAAAAGCTTCAAAAAAAAATGAAACCGGAAAAAATACCTTTCCAGAAAATGTAATCGTGTTTTGATTTCGATTCTTTGCATTTAATAGTCCAAGTTGTTGCTATTTAACGTGTCTGAAACAGCATGGTGTCATTTTGAAACAGCTGGTTGCAATCATTGAAATTTATGAAAATAACCTCTCAATGGTTGTGGACAGATCGGAAGAGCGTCGTGTAGGGAAAGAGTTCATTGAAATTTATGAAAATAACCTCTCAATGGTTGTGGACCAGTGGTGCATTGCCACGCCAATTTATATCGCTTGGACTGATTCGTTCTTCAGCATGTTATGAACATTATATTCGTCCTTGAAAGCATTTGTTATTGCCGCGCGTGATTTCCTGTTGGTGTCGATATCTCGGAATTGTCGACTCATAATCAGCTGGATGCTTAGAAAGTAGGGGTGATCCAATCATTTGGACTATAATCATTAAATTAAATAAGCAATTAATATATCTATGAGTTATTCTGTTCATTAGGCCCATTAAAACAGGTGCTTATCTATGTACCAAATATCCATAAAAGTTATGATATTTTTGTTATGAACCCGAAGTATAAATTAACCAGATTTCAATGGCACAAATTATAGTATAGAGACAACATTAATCACACAAATTAAACACAAAGATTTTACATAGTAAAACTTTATACATGTAAACATGCATGGGACAATAATATTCCTTTTATTTATCGTCAAAGCAGATACTCACTTTGCCTCTTTGCTTTACATGGATTTATAGCAAATATTCGTAGTTTATAAAATTGATTATATTAATGTGATCCAAAAAATGGGTGAATTGTTTCAACAACAAACTGATATAAATGAGCCATTAAATCTGTCACTATCCACAAAAGCTATTTGATGATGATGATTAACATCCACTAAGACCTAATTGGTCTATAGGATCTTNNTGATGATGATGATTAACATCCACTAAGACCTAATTGGTCTATAGGATCTTAAGAAGGTAAGTGATTATTTGGGATTCTTAAGAATTTTGTTTCTATGCTCGAAAAGCCTTAAGAGAATCTTTCCAAGATCAACATATTTTTGTTGAGTTAAGAGGCTAGAAAGGTTCGTAGTGTGACAAATATTTTGAAAATGAGATCTAATATGGCTATAGGCTAGACAATCTAAGAGAAAGTGTTTTTCAGCTTCAATCTTCTTAGTGTCACAAAGGTGACACACTCTTTCATCCCATGGAGTTTTAGGAATTGACCAACACCAAGTTTCACTATAGCGTTGATTACATCTGTAATGACCCCACAGTTAGGACTACACGCGAAGCCAAAGTTCAACCTTTTTTGTGTGTTTTTTTAGGCCGGAAGGCTAATACGACAACAGACGAACCACACGACTGACAACTAACCCAAGTACATAGTTTGGGCAACAGACAACTACAATTCCACGCACTGGCACAAGAGCAATTGGGTGAAACATGCATAAAACAACAAGGAGGAACGACTACCCACCCGACCCAACAAGACCACGCCTATAAACTAAGGGACAACATCCCTGACCGACACAATGGCCTTGATGACCAATCACTAGAACCTCAAGGCACATGAACCAAACGCATGAAGGCGTTACAACCTAAGCGCTAACAACAACTGACATCTATCAACAACAGCCACACGGAAAGCATAGACCTTAGCCAAGTTATCCTTCACCTCTATTCCTTAGGGCGTGCAATGATCCCTTCATTAGGAATCATGTCGTCCTGAGGTGCTAGGCATGGATATAACCTTGGCGCGACACATCATAACTAGAACAAGGACTCTAGAAAACTCTGACGAGCTAGGATCCGAACAATGACAAGAAGGCTACACCCATACCCCAAGAAATAGGTTGACAAGATGCAAGATGACTACAATCAAAAGGGAAAGCTCAAGCTAATACCCAACTCCACCAACAACCCGTCCAAAATCTGATATGCCAGAGGCCTAAGTGCGAAGATCAAACTGTTACCAAGCGACTAAGGTCATAAATGTTATCATAATGCGCACTAAGAAAGGCACTCAACCAAATCAAATACACTTATCATCAATTATAAACTATCCATTAATATAAGTGATCTACTTGACATTTTAAAGGTGCTCCATGCTACTTAAAAAGAATCGACATTATATATCCTGAATGTGATAGATATATATAATCAATGCCACTTCAATGTTATCTTTTATACCATTTTATGTTATTATGTTGGTATAAATAAAATCCAAATGATGTTATTCAATGAAATTTTAAAGTTATCTTGTTGTGTGTGAATAATTGTCACCTTGATGTTATTCAATGACAATTAATGCTATTATTAAACTCTATCTAAATCAAGTTATACATTACATATAAAATTCGATATACGTTCAATGAGATTTCAAGCCATATAAATCAAGCTATACATTCAAGTTATACATTACAAAAATCTTATAAAAAAATCTAAACATTACAGAAATCGATGAGATTTAAAGCTATACATTACATCGTAGGCAAAGGCCAAGGGTCAAATGACAAGGCTGGCAAAGAGACAAGAAGAAACAAAGATTAAATAAAAAAATCGTCAGGTTAATACATGGGCAAATCGCATGCATAACATGCAATGATTGCAATCTTTAGTAATGGAAATTGCCAGAGTAATATATCTAGCCATGAAAACGTTATCAGGATATAAAAACGTAGAGCAATAAATTATTACATAAATGCAGTCCTAATAATGGAAAATCATTAGTTAACACCCAGGCAATGATTGTGTCCTTCAAGTGTCAATTCACCCAACAATTAATAATGAAATGCAGTCTTATCAGGATATAAAAACGAAATGCAGTCTTATTAGGAGATTAAAACGAAATGCAAATAAAAACGAAATGCAGTCTTATTAGGATATAAAAATGAAATGCATTCTTATGAGGATATAAAAATGAAAGGCAGTCTTATCAGGATATAAAAATGAAATGCAGTCTTATCGGGATATAAAGTGAAATGCAAATAAAAATGAAATGAAGTCTTATCAGGATATAAAAATGAAATGCATTCATATCAGGATATAAAAACGAAATGCACTCTTATTAGGATATAAAATCGAAATGCAATTAAAAACGAAATGAAGTCTTATCAGTATATAAAAACGAAATGCATTCTTATCAGGATATAAAAATGAAATGCAGTCTTATTAGGATATAAAAACGAAATGCAGTCTTAACAGAATATAAAAATAAAATGCAATTAAAAACGAAATGCAGTCTTATCAGGGTATAAAAATGAAATGCGACTCAAGAAGGGGGAAATAGCCTTCTAATAATTTAAAAGCATAAGAAGGAAAAATAAAACGCAGTCCAAACAATGTAAGGGCCTATCAACAAAAGGACCACATACTCTCCAATCGTCTTCAAATATTAATGAGAAAAGGTAAAAACATAGAGAACATTGCTATCATTAAAACAAACACGAAGTTAAGTTGCAAGGAGGTATCGCTACATAGATTTAAGTTATTCGGCAATAAGTAAAAATGTAGGGTTAAATTCATCCAACAACTTATATAAAAACGCAGATTTAAATGTATCCGATAATATTTAAAAACACAGAGTTAAATTGTTCTAGCCACTTATATAAAAACACATATTTAATTTTTCGTGGTTCAGGGTGTTGAAATGCAGGAAATGACAAACAGAGTTTCCAGATTACCGAGAACGAATAAGATGTAGAGGTGAATAACACACATAGACCAAGGCAAGGCGGAGATCAAAGCATAGATGAGAAGGGGAAAACAACTTGGCAAACACATCCTTCGCTCCTCATCCATGCACATAAAAGAAGGGAATTTGAATCTATAGGTTGTTGTGCACCGAAGTAACGATTGCTGATTCAGTTCCTGGCCGACTGCTCAGGAATGGACTAAAGAGCTAGGGATGAGGATGAAATAGCACAAATCTTCACAACAATCAACAAACCAAAGGGAAGTCTCAACATGCACGGATCGAAGGACGAGGGAAACAAGTCAACAACGAGCTTAAGGCTTACAGGGAAAATTAAGTTCTCAATTGAAATGCTAAGTCCAAAATTGTTTTAAATCTTTCTCATCACATTATTCATTCTAAGGCCATATAGCTTTATTCATTTATTATTTAACAACGCGACGTGCCCTTCATAATGCACTAGGTTCTCTAAGGGTGCCACTCACCTCATTCTGTTTCCCTTGCATGACGTACCCTTCAGGACGCACTATGTGCTCCAAGGGTGCCACTCGCCTCTTGAATGACTTGGTAGACATCAAAACCCCCTGAAGTCAATACTCTGCCAGGTGATCTTGTGGGAAACTAAGGGTCTCTAAGGAATAAGGCCCCTCCCTTATTCCGCACCCCTTGGAATCACCATGAGCGACTTTCACAGTCGTCCCTCACGACATCATGGGTCTTCTCAAACTAGTTAATCATTAACCTACAGTTCAGGCCACGATGGGAGTTCTAGTAGGTTGTGGCAGGGTTTTTTCCCACACCTCTCCCTCAACGTCTTTGGTATTCATGCATGGCCTCTCTACTCTACATGTGAGTCTGTTCGACAAGCTATCGTCATCTTGCATCATCAATGAATCATGTCAAAAATAGTATCCATAATCATATAATCTAATCAGATGCACAAATGTCATATATACAACAATCAAACCCCCAATAGTCCACTTCCTAACTTGATCCAGAGTCCAAGGGGTTTCATCGATGCCTTTGCATCCTTGAGGTCCAAAATCCTACACACTTAGGAAAACTGAGTCAATAACACCTGTCTATGTCAATACAACAAGGTAAGAAGCCATACAACCATAATTCCTCGTAATCATAATCAAATTCCCAATAGTGTAATAATCCAGATCACTTGCAAGAAAGTGTTCTCAAAGAATAAGTTAGCTCAATGCGTACAAGAGAGAGATGTTAAATACCTCTTGATTTAAACTTAGTCTTGAAGTTTCGTAGTATATAAGTGCTGAAATAATGTGTATCATAGTATCATAAATCTATCTATCAAACAAAAATGGAAACTATTGGCGCATATCATATGTGTCCTCCCAGGTCGTCAAGTGCATACTATAGTTGTCGTACTAGAACTTGACCTGATCTACTGTTCAACATCGTAGCTGTCAAATTTGATGATCGACGATGTGGATCAGATCAGTCGTGAGAGCCCCCTCGTCCGATACCTGCATGTAACTCATGTCAATAATATGTGTAGGATCACTAATATAATGTCTCAAAATAGATATGTTAAAAACATAGTGCATATGCCTCAAAGAATCAAGCAAGGCTAGTCGATAGGTCACGTGCCCCTTTCTTTCCACAATCTTGAAAGGTCCCACAAACCTAGGAGAGAGTTTAGCTCCCTTTCC
>CBVK0100227624.1:0-10812 GCA_900067695.1 Picea abies | reverse complement strand
TTGCATAAAGATGTGTTGTAGTCCACAGTGGTCCATCTTTAGTTCAAATTTTCGTCCAACAAGGTAGTGTCTCCAAACCTTTAAAGAATATACAATGGCTAACAACTCTCAATCGTGTGTTTCATAGTTCTCTTCATGCCTTCTTAGTTTCCTCGAGATGTAAGCAATCACTTGATCGTCTTGCATCAAGACTCTGCCTAAGCCTTCCTTGGATGTTTCAATGCATACCAAGAAGTTCGCGTCCATGTCAGGGACCTTTAGTATCGGTTTCATTGTCAACAACTCTTTGAGCCTTTGAAATCTTCCATGCATTTCTCGGTCCAAACAAACTTCTTATTCTTCTTCTTCAACTTCATGATCGATTTTGCTATCTTAAAAAATCCTTCGACGAACCATCGATAGTATCTTGCTAAACTCATGAAGCTACACACTTCTGGGACATTTGTTAGCACAGGCCATTCCATAATAGCCTCAACCTTTGCTGGATCCATGGGGATACCTTTGCCAGAGATGATGTGCCCTAAGTAGTGAATCTTTGATTGATAAAACAAGCATTTTGAAAACTTCCCATACAATTTATACTCTTGCAGACGTTGTAGTACCAGGCGTAAGCTCTTGTCATGCACCTCCGTCGTCTGAGAGTAAATCAAAATATCATCAATGAATACTTGGATGAACTTTTCCAAGTACTCGTGAAACACCCCATTCATCAAAATCATAAATACACCTAGGGCATTTGTCAGTGAAAATGGTAAAAAAATAAACTCGTAATTCCCAAACCTCATCTTATAGGTGGTCTTAGGGACGTCATCATCCTTGATACGTAACTAGTGATACCCTGATCACAAATCAATCTTTGAGAACACCGTCGCACCCTTCATCTGATCGAACAGATCCTCAATCCTTAGCAAAGGATACTGATTCTTGATTGTTGCCTTGTTCAATTGACGGTAGTCAATGCAGAGTCTCCATGACCCATCCTTTTCCCGTATGAAAATAAAAAGTGCACCTAGAGGTGACACCCTTGGACATATAAGTACTAGGTCCAACAACTCCCTCAGTTGCATTTTCAACTCATGTAACTCAGGGGTCATCATTCGATAAGGTGTTCATGCTATCGGTTTAGTTCCATATTTTAATTCGATGGTAAATTCCATCTTGGCTTTGGGCAGCGCACCTGATAATTCTTCTAGGAATAACGTCCACAATTCTCATACTACCAAAAGTTTTTCTAATCCTTATGCCATGCCCTTGATGTTTGGTGCTAAGTATGCATATAAATTGCATCCTTGTGTGTGCTCTTCTGTAGTTGTAGGGAAGAAACAAACCTTAGGGATACTCCCCATTTTCTTCCTACAATCACAGTTTTATGTCCCTCGTCATCATTCTAACTCAACCGCTTCATCTTACCATTGAGTATTGCATCATGTGATTCCCACCAATCCATATTGATCATGATGTCATAATATCCTAAGATCATGATGTACAGGTTAGCATTTTTTACAATCTCCCAGGTTGAGGTGACAGTCTGTAACCCTTCCTCCAACCTTCTGCTTGGCTCCCGAAGCCATTTCCACATAGCTAAAATCATCTTGTTCAACTGTCATTACCTTAATTATTTTAGTGATACACCAGAAATAAATCTCTCTGTCGCAAATGGATCTATCAAATACCAAAGGTTTGGTTAGCGATGGTACCAGATATCTTAAGCATAGTAGACCAGTGCTTGTCCTCACAGTTATTCATCATTGCATGAATCCAATGGGCTTTGCCCAAATCTCCTACTGCAGTGTGTCCGATTGAGTCAACTTTTGTGGCCCTCTCAACTGAAAAATCATGTTGGTAATGTGGCTCTCCACATTCTTAGCATCATGTCTTCAGTCCAGTACTCCTAGTCCCCAAAGTAGAAGTTGTTGGACTACCAGCCTGAGCTCCTGGCCCATTCTATCGAACCAGCCTAAAATGTTTCCACTGTAGGTGACGTTGTTGTGAAGCAGATGTCATTTTTCTTTTCGGGCTTGGAGGGGTCCTACCCTGACCTCATTGGTCATCTCCTCCTCAGCTATGAGGGCCTTTTGGACTACATCATGCAACGTATGAGGCATTAGGATCCTCACCTTCGCACGAATGTTGACGTTAAGGCTGACCACAACTAATTGATCATGAGCTTCTCAGTGTTCCAATGTGGATAAAACCTAAGCATATCCAAGACTTTGGCCTCATACTCGGGCATCATATGACCACCCTGTCGTAAGGAATTGAACTCATTAAGCTAGCACTCAATGAATTCCTCTGACAAATACCTCTCTCAAAACCACTCCTCGAATCGTTCCCTTAACACGAGTTCAAAGCCCATGTTTAGCTTAGGTAGGATCATCTTCCACCATAGAAGAGCGCTTCCCTTTAGCTCAATACTGACATACGGACCTTCATGTTGGATATCGTAACCATGAAGTGTGAAGCGTGAAGCACATCGCATTGCTCTCTAGCCATGCCTCGGCGGCTGAGCCGTCCATGGCACTTGTGAACTCAGGAACTTAATATTCTAGAGTTCTCTATGAATGTTACCAGTACTGGCTAGGGTGTTTTTTGGACCCTAAGCGGTGCAGGTGCCCTAGCCTTATCTCAGTACATTCGGTCAGTCAAGGCCTCTGAATTTTCCCTGGAAGGACCTGGTTAGACCATCCACATCCCTTATAGCAAATCTAATCCAGTCCAATGACTTGTTCTTCTCCTTGGGGGGGTGGGGTTTATACCCCTCGGGCGTGGATGCTACTGGAGGCATCACGCCTCTACCCCTATCACCACGCCATCCTTCGTCCATGACGTTGTCTAACCATGATTACCGCATGGACATGTTAAAATTTTAATTAGCGCTAAGTTTTTACTCAAGAGTTTACTGCAGTGGAAGGCATGACGATCCATAGTCGTAGGGTTTAACCTGCTCTGATACCATATGTAACGACCCCACTGTTATGAGAACCAAGCAGAGTACAATAGATCAAATGTTTTTTTCGTTTAAATCTGTGTTAGGAAAATTAAAACATCATAATAAATAGTCAACATCTTTGACACATCGATCACATATATTAATGAACCAATAATGGTGCATTAATAATCCAATACGACACATTGTTGAAACCTCATCACCATGAACCATGACACACACATCAATGTATTAACATATTAATTAACAACATCCCAACAACATCAGTGCACAATTAATAACGATGCATAAACATGATCTTATTTTGCTCAAATCATCTCATAAGGATGATCATTAGATAACACTGGGATAACATACGATAACATAACGAATTATAAGGATCATAATCACAAGAATCACATAATATACTACCCACCCAACCTACTATGCAAGGTTAGGACCTCCATGACACATAAGTACTGCTCAAGCCCAGGTTCCAATTGATTTTAACCATTTAAGGTCTCAAGGATGATGACTGTTCTAGGGAGCAAGGAGGTGTCTACATCATGCCCACACAATCAAGTACAAGCTGACTAAGCTTAAGACAACATCATCAATGATAATCAAGGTGCAATAGTACTCTAATAAACCAACACATGTAAGACAAAATTCCATGGTGCAAGAGAACTTAATTACCAAATCAATCAAGCAACGACATAAGCTAGAGCGCAAGGTAATAAACTTATTTTTATTTTTAGGGAGCAACAAACATCTACATATCTTTCAGGAGTGTGATTAAATCAATCATTGAATTTACAATAATCAACATCATTTTCAAGGTAAGCACAAGATAATCCATTTCTAGACCATCATACATGACATATAATTCATAAGCGCATGAATTCTAATGTCTACATCATTTATTTGTTAATAATTTAATGGAGAAATAAAGGTTTTTAATTGTAACATCCCCAACCACCCATGTCGAGCCATGCTACTCTAGAAAACACTTTCATTCTCTGCTCAACATACTATAACATACCCAATAACCAACTAAGCTATGCCACATAAATTTTTCGAACTGTATGCAATTAAAACATATACACACAGAACTCTTGCAGAAATTTATATATAAAATGTAAACGGACAAATACATACTATAAATGCACAGATTCATACTAAAATAATAGTAAGCATATACATGGAGCATATACAGGAAATACCCATAAATATAAACACAGTTATAAACCACACCTAGGATAAACCCATAAAAATAAACATGTAAATAATTACGCAACATGTAATTTATCACACAATTGACACTTATATTGGTAATTATATCGCCAACTACATGTAGACCTGCCACAAACCTCCCAGACTTAGACCAGACTTCTCATCACTCTCAGCAGTGGGTCACCCCCGAGCTGGGACTAAACTCCACCCAGGTAAAGGGATTTCCTAACCAGGCTAATGGATCATAGACAATAGGAAAGACTCCATCATAGGTGCCAACTCAAACTAAAAGCCTACAGTCCCTCATTCCCCACATGGTTGTCCCACCCCACGAAGTGTGCCCCTTCTCTTCTCAATAATCCTTCAGTTGCCCCACTTTCTTTCTGGGATTCAGCAATAGGATGGAAAGGAAGTCTCAAGGTCCTGTAGTTGCAGTTTAACACCTTCAGGAAATCAATTCCCAACAATTATCTCACCCAAAGAGAAATTGCTCATAGGCCTGACAACCTACCTCTTCAATATCCCACGGGTCTGACAACCCACTTCTTTAGTCCAACTCCCAAGATAACCATCTACACAAACAAGTATGGCTATGGATACAAGTTCGGATACAATGACAAGAAAGTATGGAGGATAGCTAATTGCGTGAGTGAAAGATCATGGTATGGTTGAATGGATGATTGAAAATGGAAGGAATCCCCCCCAAAATGAACTAAGTCCAAAACAATATGTATGCATGTTCTCAACTTGACACTTGTCATGTTGGGAGCTACTTTGGCCCACTTGTCCTCATCCTTAGAACTTAGGATAAAATAATTATCCTCATCCTTAGAACTTAGGATAAAATAATTATCCATACTTTATACTTTAAGAAATGTTAATATAATAATCCTTTTTGTCTTAAGCTCCCTAGCTTAGCCTTTTTTCTTAACTTTTAGCCCCCCCTTTCCCTAACTAGTGGAGTTTAGTCCTTCATACTCTTTTATCATGGTTGGTCTATGCACATCATTGTATTTTATATTAATGATGAGACATATACAAAAATAGGATCACTAGCCTTTAACATCTAGGCTCTCCAGCCTAATCAAAACATAAGCATCCTAGCTTATAATAACTGGATCACCAGCCTATAAAACACAACATATACACAAAGTCTCCCTGGCCTCAAAATTGTGTGCACTTAAGTTGCTACGCGTGGTACCCTGGAATGTGCACACTTCCTCATTTTATTGCATAGTACATGCACACACTATACCATGGAAGGTGCATAAAAAAATGATATCAAAAATATCACCAACTTAAGTACAATTGCATTTACATTTACAAATGGGTTTGGACTAGGGATATTACAATCCACTCCCCTTATTTATGCATTGTCCTCAGTGCATTATGTACACATATACAACAAAATTTCAAAAATCCTCAAAAAGATGCGGGTATTCTGCCCACATTGCATCCTCATGCTCCCAAGTAGCGTCCTCAGAATTGTACTAGATCCATTGGACCTTTACAATCCCTATGGCTTGATTCCAGAGCTATTTTATTTTTCAGTCTAGAATGCATACCGGATGCACTTGGAAAGCACCTTCTTGCTCCACCTAAATCACATTCAAATCAATAACATGATTAGCATCATGTATATATTTATTGAGAAATGATACATGGAATACATTATGAACAGAAATAGATGCAGGCAATGCAATCATATAAGCTACTGGACCAATTCTCTCTAGTATTTCAAACGACCCACAATAGCGAACTACCAACTTTGAACAATTTCCCAACTTCAGGGAACTTTTGTTGGCTTTCACTTTCGAAAATACATGGTCTCCCACTTTAAATTCCCTGTGATTTATGCCCTTATTAGCATATCTTTTCTTCCTGCCTTGCATAGTATTTAAATTTTGTTTTATTTTTATCATTTTCTCCTCCATTTCCCTGAGTAAATCTGGCCCAACCACTACTCTATCTGTTGGGTTATCCTAGCTTACCGATGTGTTGCACTTTCTACCATAAAGTGCCTCAAATGGGCTCATCTTTAGAGACGTTTGGTACCCATTGTTATAAGAAAACTCTACTAAGTGTAGTTAGTCTTCACATTTTCATGGTTTATCCATCACATACATCCTCAACATATCCACTTTCTACCATAAAGTGCCTCAAATGGGCTCATCTTTAGAGATGTTTTGTACCCATTGTTATAAGAAACCTCTACTAAGAGTAGTTAGTCTTCACATTTTGATGGTTTATCCATCACATACATCCTCAACATATCCTCAATCACTTGATTCACCCTCTCTATTTGTCAATCTGATTCTGGATGATAAGTTGTGCTAAAATTCAAATTTGTTCCAAATCCATTAAATAATCCCTTCCAAAAATTTGAGGTAAATTTTGGATCTCTATCAGACACAATTGTCTTGGGCATGCCATGTAATCACATTATTTCTCTCATATAAATATCAGCAATGTTGGTTGCCTTGTGAGTTAGCTTAACTGAATAAAATGGGCAGCTTTAGTAAGCTTATCCACCACTATCATGATATAATCATGTTGTTTGTTCTGGGTGGTTTGGTGATGAAATCCATTGTTACAACTTCCCATTTCCACTCAGGAATGGGTGATGGTTATAGCAAACCATCCGAGTGTCTATGCTCTGCCTTTACCTTTTGACATTCCAAACATTTGGCAGTAAAATCTGCAAGTTCTTTCTTCATTCCTGGCCAATAATATTGGCTCTTGACAGCTGATATAGTTTTTTGATAACCTAGGTGCCCAACATAAGGTACATTATGCATTTTGCTCCTGCCCGACAACCTGTTCATCTCCCTGGGGGTTAGACCCCTTAGGCGTGGATGTTGTTGGAGGCGTCGCGCCTCCTCCCCTAGCACCCCAACATCTGCCTCCGCGGCATCCTCTAACCATGATTACCTGCATGAATATAAGTCAACTTAATTAGCAACATTATAATCAAATATCATATCAACGAAATTCGTCGTGTTCACAAGTCGCGGGTTGAACCCGCTCTGATACCATATGTAATGACCCCACCATTAGGATTACATGCGAAGCCAAGGTTGAATATTTTTTTATGTGTTTTTAGGATGGAAGGCTAAGACAACAATAGATGAACCACATGACTGACGACGAACGCAAGCACGTAGTTTGGGCAACAGAAAACTACCACTCCACGTATTGGCACAAGAGAAACTAGGTGAAACATGGACAAAACAACAAGGAGGAATGACTACCTATTCGATGCAACAAGACCACGCCTATAAGCTAAGGGACAACATCCCCGCCTGACACAACGGCCTTGACGACCAATCATTAGAACCTCAAGGCACGTGAACCAAACGCATGAACGTGTTACAACCTAAGTGCTAACAACAACTCACATCGATCAACAACACCCACACAGAAAGCATAGACCTCATCCAAGTTATCCTTCACCTCTATTCCTTAGGGTGCGCAATGATCCCCTCATCAAGAATCATGTCATCCCCAGGTGATAGGCACGGCTATAACCTTGGCATGACACATCATAACTGGACCAAGGACTCTAGAAAACTCTGACGTGTTAGGAGCCGAATACTGACAAGAAGGCTACACCCATACCCCAAGCAACAGGTCAAAAAGATGCAAGATGACTACAATCAAAAGGAAAAGCTCAAGCTAATACCTGACTCTACCAACAAACAGTCCAAAAACTGATACGCCAGAGGTCTAAGTGTGAAGGTCAAATTGTTACCAAGCGACTAAGGTCATAAATGTTATCATAATGCGCACTAAGAAAGGCACTCAACCAAATCAAATACACTTATCATCAATTATAAACTATCCATTAAGATAAGTGATATACTTGACATTTTAAGGGTGCTCCACATTGCTTTAAAAGAATCGACATTACTGTCTAGAAAGGCTAATTCTGAATGTGATCAATGTCTATAATTAATGCCACTTCAATGTTATCTTTTCTATCATTTTATGTTGTTATGTGGGTATAAATAAAAGCCAAATGACGTTATTCAATGAAATTTTAAAGCTATCTTACTGTGTGTGAATAATTGTCACATCGATGTTATTCAATGAGAATTAATGATATTATTAAATGCTATATAATAAAGTTATACATTACATATAAAAGTCATTATATGTTCAATGAGATTTAAATCCATATAAATCATGCTATACATTCAAGCTATACATTACAAAAATCTTATACAAAAATCTAAACATTACAGAAATCGATGAGATTTAAAGCTATACATTACATTGCAGGCAAAGGGCAAGGGTCAAATGACAAGGCTGGCAAAGGTACAAGAAGACGTAGTGATTAAATAACAAAATCTCCAAGTTAATACATGGGAAAATCACAGGCATAACATGCAATGATTGCAGTATTTAATAATGGCAATCGCCAGAGTAATATATCTAGCCATGAAAACATTATCAGGATATAAAAACATAGAGAAAGAAATCATTACATAAATGTAGTCCTAATAATGGAAAATCGCCAGTTAACACCCGGGCAATGATTGTGTCCTTCAAGTGGAAATTCGCCCATCAATTAAAAACAAAATGCAGTCTTATCAGGATATAAAAACAAAATGCAGTCTTATCAGATAATTAAAATGAAACACAAATAAAAACAAAATGAAGTCTTATCAGGATATAAAAACGGAATGCATTCTTATCAGGATATAAAAACGAAATGCAGTCTTATTAGGATATAAAAATGAAATGCAGTCTTATCGGGATATAAAATGAAATGCAATTAAAAACGAAATGTAGTCTTATCAGGATATAAAAACAAAATGCATTCTTATCAGGATATAAAAACAAAATGCAGTCTTATCAGGATATAAAAATGAAATGTAGGCTTATCTTGATACAAAAATGAAATGCAATTAAAAACGAAATGAAGTCTTATCAGGATATAAAAACGAAATGCATTATTATCAGGATATAAAAGTGAAATGCAGTCTTATCGGAATATAAAAATGAAATGGATTCTTAACAGAATATAAAAACGAAATGCAATTAAAAATGAAATCGAGTCTTATTAGGATATAAAAATGAAATGCATTCTAATCATGATATAAAAATGAAATGCAGTCTTATCAGGATATAAAAGAGAAATGTATTCTTAACAGAATATAAAAACGAAATGCAGTCATATTAGGATATAAAAACGAAATGCAACTCAAGAAGGGGCAAATTGCCTTCCAATAATTTAAATGCATAAGAAGGAAAAAGAAATTGCAGTCCAAACAATGTAAGGGTCTGTCAACAAAAGGACCACGTAGTCTCCAATTGTCTTCAAATATTAATGAGCAGAGGTAAAAACATAGAGAACATTGCTATCGTTAAAACAAACCTGGAGTTAAGTTACATGGAGGTATCGCTATGCAGATTTAAGTTATCGAACAATAAGTAAAAACGGGTTAAATTCATGCAACAACTTATATAAAAACACATATTTAAATGTATCCAGCGATATTTAAAAACATAGAGTTAAATTGATCCAACCACTTATATAAAAACATAGATTTATTTTTTTATGGTTGAGGGTGTTGAAATGCAGGAAATGCCAAACACAATTTCCAGATTACCGAGAACGAATAAGACGCAGAGGTGAATAACATGCAGAGACCGAGGCAAGGCAGAGATCAACACAGAGATGAGAATGGGAAAACAACTAGGAAAACACATCCTTCATGCCTTATCCACGCATAAAAAATAAGGGCTTTTGAAGCTATAGGTCGTTGTGCACTGAAGTGACGACCGTCGATTCAGCTCCTAGCCGACTACTTAGGCGTGGACTGAAGAGCTAGGGATGAGGATGAAATAACACAATTCTTCACAATAATCAACAAACCAAAGGGCAGTCTCAACATGCATGGATCGAAGGCCAAGGTAAACAATTCAACAACGAGCTTAAGAATTACAGGGAAAATTAAGTTCTTGGTTCAAATACTAAGTCCACTTTTTCATTACCCAATAAAAGTACATAAATAAAAGCGTAAAGTGTATTAATAATCTACCACACAAAAATAAAGGAAGTGTACTATAGCTTGAGTTGCCCACTCTAAGTCGTTGTCCCGCGCGTTCCATGCTTCTCTCACTTGCCGACCGATGAGACTTGACCGGTACCTCCCAGCCAACCCTAGGGGTAGTCTTCTTCTCCCTTAGCCCACAAACCACAAAGTGGACACGCACACTAAACCAGAGAATATACTAGCTCTCAGCTCGCCTCGTAAGGCCGAGCTACCACTCCTCACCGAGCTGGGTATCCCAACTCCCACAGGCTGAGTCAGTCAAGTATAAAATTTTGCAGCATAACGTTACTCATAACAGAAGAGATCCATCATCCTCCTCATCCCTCCTTTATATAGAGTTTCTAAGTCATTTATTTTCCCAAAATGTCATTTAATTTATTGTTCAATAATTTAATTCGTAAAAATCCTCTCCATACATGTGTCACACATTCCCTTCATTGCACCATTAATTAATTTCATTAATTAATTAATTATTCATATTTCCCTCACCCACCTAAAAACATTCCTAGAATAGATCCTAGGTGTCCCCATATTCCCTTACACGTTTTAATGACTTACCCCCTTACTAATTTACTAGTTGAGTTTAATTTA
>CBVK0100227609.1:0-14653 GCA_900067695.1 Picea abies | reverse complement strand
TACAAGGTTAGAATTTACATGGAGAAGTTCAAAGACAATGATATCAATGCTATGAGTATCATAGTGGAATCTATATAATATCACTTGATACCCTACATCTCCCATCTTGACTCATCGAAGAATATGTACAATGCCCTAACACATCTCTTCTTAGTCAGTAACATTGGACAAGTGATGAGTCTGAAGAATGAGCTCAGTGACATGAAAATGAATAATGACGACAACATAACATCATACTTTGTGAGGATATCTCAGTTAAGAGATCAACTACAAGCTATTGGGGAAATCATTTCAGAGAAGGAATTGGTGAACATAGTACTCAATGGTCTCCTCAAGACATGGGATGCATTTTCCGCAAGCATGAACACAAGGAAGGAGTATCCAACATTTGAAGAACTTTGGACTTGCTGTGCTCAAGAAGAATCAAGGATCAATGCAAAAGAGAAACCCCAAAAGAAGTACGATGATCAATCCTTCACAACAAGATTTACGAACTTCAGGAACAAAAGGAAGTTTGGTTCAAGGAAGAATCCAAATCAAGAGAAAGACATTTCAGAAGTACAATGCTTCAATTGTCGAAAGTATGGTCACTACAAGAATCATTGTCCTGAGCTAAAGAAAAAGAAGGACAAACATGAAGCATCAATTGTCGAAGAAAAGGAACCTACAAAGAAGACTAAGCAGGATGGGAGAGACTTCTTCTTCTAAAGGTAACAACACTCTTCTTATTTCTTGTACATATCTTGTTTGCATCGTCTCTGTACATATCTTGTATATCTATCTATTGGAAGATAATGTGTTCCAAGAAGAACTATACCTATGGAAGAACAACAAGATAAGAATGTATATCATTAGATAAATACACATGAAAGTATGAAATACAAATCATGTGGAAGCTATTGCAAGATAAGATGAATCAATCATGAAGAAACTTAGAAGAAGAAAAGACAGAAAGAAGTCAACAATCAAGAGGAAATTGGAAAAAGACTTATGACGTTTTGTAGAAGACAACAAGATGGAAGCGTGGACTCTGTTAGACAAGAGAGCCAATTATATATTGCAGAAGACAATAAGGATGTAGATGGAAGCGTGGACTCTGTTAGACAGAGGGAGCCAATTATATGCACTCATACATGAAGAAAGCATTAGGAGGGAGATAATCCTATGATCCATTGAAGATGATGAAGTATATATATCCATGATAGCTGCCATGAAAGATAGTACGAGAGAAGCCTTAAAGTATCCCTGGTTGTCCATCCACATCCGTGATCCTATGATGGAATCTTTAGGGCATGGAATTTATAAGAAACTCCATGGACCCGAGAACTAAAGAAACACATGAAGATTCCAACAAAGAAAGAGAAACCAGAACAACCATTCATTGTATCAAGAATCACAAGATTACCATCCTGATATGAACTCACTAAAAGAAATCAAGCAAAAGAACTGAAAGTCGTGATAAAGAATAGTGTATGGAAGACTTATGAATGAAAGCATTGCGAGATCTAGAACTAGAGGTTCTCCCAGATGGAGGGAGAAGACTATGATGATTACTTGTTCCAGTAAACCAGACTTATCTCTACATGAGTCATTATATCATCCGCAACATCCATGAGTTGGAGTTCTACATCAGATGAATGCAAAGAATGTTCTCCAGAGAAATTGAATAAAGAGCGTATGAAGAGCAATCTCAAGACTTTAAGGCATACCAGAAAGAGACCCTTGTATGCAGATAGAAGAAGATAACTTGGTGGAGAACCTCCAATTTACAACAGAAGCGTGGTGAAGATTTCCTATAACATCAAGATGATTACTCAATAGATCAGATCTCATGATGACATAATAAGTGCCACATGGATATGTTCCAATTTTCCAACAATGATATACTCTATTGTTCAGATCTACATGAAGCCTTCATAGTGTTCCAGACTAAAGTACATTTGAAATCAAGCATTACATTATCCATGATGAAGTCCAGAAAGGAGAAAATGGTTCTCCAATACATATCTCCACAAATGAGCAGATAAGAAAACATTTTGGTAAAGATTCTATCCAAGATGAAAGAGTTTGCCTACTCAAACTAGAGCTTGTGGAAATGTCTTCCTTATTGAAAAAGGAAGAGATGACTCCCAGGTTGGGAGGGATCATTGAAAATATTATTGAAGACATTCATTTTCAAGATTGAAAAATAGTCCATCTTGGACAGATGCTTTCCTGTTCGGAAAGTGGATTGAGATTTCTGACAGACAGTGACTTCCCATTGTGGTTAACATGGGAAGTAGTCTGATTGCTGATGTATCATAGACAACAACTTCCAATTGTGGTTAACATGGGGAGTGGTCTAGGGTAGTCTCTCTTCTTGAGGGTTACTTAAGAAGACTGGCCCGCCTCACCGGACAATGATTTCTCGTTGTGGTTAACATGAGGAATGGTCCGTTTTGGAGGTTGATACTTGTGGTTAACAGAGGAAATGGTCTGAACAGTCATTCCTTAGGGTTTATACATTCTCTCCAGGGTGCACTTTGATTAGTGTAGGAGGAATGGTCCAGGGTGGGAATGGTCCAGGCTCAACAATCAGGGACAAACATTCCTTAGGGTTTATACATTCTCTCCAGGGTGCACTTTGATTAGTGTAGGAGGAATGGCCCAGGGTGGGGAATGGTCTAGGCTCAACATTCCTTAGGGTTATACATTCTCTCCAGGGTGCACTTTGATTAGTGTAGGAAGAATGGCCCAGGGTGGGGAATGGTCCAGGTTCAGAAGACAGGACAATTATTCTTCCTTGCTTGAGAAGAATAGTCCAGATATCTCATTGTTCTACTCTGAGGGCATATATTCTTTCAGAGCTCACAGATGTGAGTGAAAGATTGGCCCAAATGATTTAGTTTATATCATAACATTGTTTCTGTGTAGGTTGCTATTAGATGTTTGTTATGAAGACTGTATGACAGTAGATGTAGACTACTGTGGTGGATATGTTCCATTGTTCGTGACTATACGTTGCTGATCAAGTACTTGTGTGTTACTTGGTGTGGTAGTGTACCACTGGATTGTAGTTATGTACTACTATGGATAGACATAGTTTTGTTCTATTTTCATTATGATTTCCTTGAATACTATCAACAGTTTATTGGAGATAATCATCATCCAAACTAATGATGAACAAAGATTTTCCAGACGGAAAATGGTTCAGATCATTTACTCTTCTAGATTATAAGAATGGATCTTGTATCAATATATGGTGTGAGTGACTTATCCAACATCATGTATGATTACTTATATGAAGTATGGTTTCGAGAGATGATGCAGCTGATGGTGATGGTGATGCTCATGATCTAGTCATGAGATAGTCTAGACGACTATGTTGATGTTACTGGGTGAATGGTATGTTTTTGTGCTCAAGACCATTACCTGTAATACCTCCCTAGATAGGAGGGAGTGTTGATATTATGGTAGCTGTGGGAGGTATTTACCTCCATGTGTAAACCTGACAAGAATAGAAGACTCCAGAAAGCAAGAGAAAACCTTAATGAGTTGGCTAACAACCCTAGAAGTCTTGTCGGCTCAAGAAGATAATTTATATTAGGTTATTAGCCTCCAAGAGAAGAAGTCAACCAGAAATAATAATAATGTACTGAACAAATAGGAATCCTGAAGGAGAAGTCGACCCCAGTAAGTCTGGCAGAACCACTATAAATACAGGGCGCCAGTTCTCATTTGTCACAGTCTCAGAATTGCAGAGCAACAACTAGTGTGCACTGCAGTTCCCAGTTTGGTGCGGACGTGTGGAGGAGAGCTGCAGGTACAGCTGCTACAACAACCAATTTTTGGTGTTGTCTTAGGCTATCTATTGGCTAGAGTTTGGACTATCTGATTAGCTATTGTTGGTGCGCTATTCTTGGAGGAAGATGCACTACATCTTGTTTGGATATCTAGCCTAGGGTTTGCTTCCGGAGTAATTCTCAGTCAAGGTTAAGGTGCTCAGAGGGTGGCTTCGGCCTACATTTGGGTGACAAGGGTATTTTCAATGGTAAAAAGAGCACACATCCTTCATATTCTAACAATAACCCCTCCAAAGTCGGACCAATCGTAGTGGAGGAACACATATAGAGGATTTGTCTTGGGATTCCGTTGATCACATTTGCCACAGATATTCGTGGGTCTCAAATCTATTCGAGGTCCTTAGTCGTCTTCCAAAACACTTGCTTTAGATACCCTTGATAGGTTTCGGGCTTGATACCTGCTCATTGCGGTCCACCCAACTGTTGACTGTACTCGCTTGGTAATTGTTCACGAGATGGCAACCTAGTTGCCTTTATTTTAGGGACTTACACAGGTGATTGCGGGGGTATACCGCGGTACCTAGGGCAGAAGTTGGGCCATGCTTTGCAAAGTATACCTAGAGGGTGCTTCCGTGTTCAAGTTGCACTTGCACTGGTAAGTTTCTCTAATGTCGGCTGGCATAACTGTTCTTCCTACTAGATAGTGTTCTGCTTGATTTTCCTTTAGGAACTTTTAGTGTGTGCTCTGTGCTCCCTATTTTCCCATAGTGAGTTAGTCATTCATTGCTTCGGGTCTCTGACCTAGGGTGGTAGACTGCCCACTCCACCGGTCGTGAGGAATTTTCGATCTTCTCCTTAAAAACGTGGAGACGCCTCTTTATAGGCGTTGTTTTGATAACACTGGTTCACCAGAGTCAGTGTGTGAGACTTTTAGTGTGTGAGACTTTTACAGACTTGAACGATCCCACAAGGGGAGAACCTATGCATAAGACATTCATGGATAAAGTTCTGGATGATACCAACCAAGGAACCCCTTCGCAAGAGGATTCTTGTGCTTTTCCTTTTCTCGGAAACGTTGGTGTCCCTTTGATGGCCACTTTGTACATTCCTGGGTTGAATATGGGACTACCGGTTTGGTTGGGTACCATTCCAAACATCTCAAATGCTCTTGACACTTCTCAGTTAAGCACTTTATGTCATGGGCATCCTGTTGATGTTCCTCCGTCAGCAAAGTCTTCTCCTCCTCCTTCTCCCACCTCTGGTGAAAGTACATTTACTAGTAACCAGAAGTCTAAACGAAGTATAAAGAGGAAGAATAGGAAGAATAAGTCACCAACCTCTGGAAGTCATGTTGGAGATAGGTCAACAACCTATGAAAGTCATGTTGAAGGCCAACATTCAGTCTCTGCAAGTCATGCTGGGGGCAAGCACCCACCCTCTGCAAGTCAAGCTTGGGGAAAAGGTCTAGTCACTGCTAGTCATACTGGAAATAGGTCTGTAGCCTCTGCAAATCATGTTATTGACCCATCACCAACCTCTGTAAGTCACGTTGGAGATGTGCAACCAGGCACTGCCAGTCATGCTAGGGGCATCGATTCTGTTGAGAAACCTAGACAGATAGAATGTAAGCCTAAGGGTTGAAGTTAATTCAACAAACATTTATAGATGTATTGTGGATGAAGGAGCCTCTGAAAGTATTTTATCCTCCTCGGTTTTGAAAGTCTTGGGATCTCCTGAGCTTGTGTCTGCTTCGCATGAGCTATTGGATTTTGACATACGTCCTAGTGAATATTTGGGGGTTCTTCCTCAGTTACCTATCTCGTTAGGTGGGAAGACTGTCCTTGTTGATTTTATAGTGGTGCAAGGCCCAATAGATTTGAATATGCTTCTCGGGCGTGATTATGTATATGCTATCAATGCTGTGGTGTCTATGCTCTTCCGAGTGATGCATTTCCCTCACAATGGAAGCATTGTCACTATTGACTAGCTGGCATCTGATAATCACCATCCTAATTCGACATTATTTCAGACTACCCCTTTACATGTTCCTAGTGTTCGTGTAAACTCTACCCCACCATGGGTTAATTATGTGGGGTCTTATCCTCGATGTTCAATTGCTTCTGAGTAGGAATCTGTGCAATCATGTTTACCTTCTCGAGACTTGGTCTCAACAATTGATCCATTGGTTTATCCAATGGGGGCATGGGAGCCCTTGCTTCCCCTTCTTGGTTCAAGTGATCTTGAGTCTCCTTTTGAGTCTGATCTCATTGATGTTAGATCCTCAAGCCCTCATTCTTGTGTTTCTTCATTGATAGTTTCTACCAGTCCTGTCCAGAGCCTCCATCGTCATATGGAATATGGTTAGTTTAATTCACCCATTGGGACTGTCGACCCTCATTTGTGTGATTTCTCGGATTTTGAATTGCCTTCAGATGAGGCTATCCTTGAATCCATGACTACGGTTTCTATACCGTGGGAGGACTTACACCGTGGTTTGTGTTTTCTTCCCTTTTGGGAGACTTTCCAAGTTGACTACCGAAGAGACTCTTGGTCTGAGCCTAGCAGTGGGCTCTACCTAAACCAGTTTCATACATGAGTCATAGTCCCCTAGTGTCTTATTTTAAGCCCTTTTCAGACTCTATAAACATGAAAATATTGCTGAGCGATCTTGTTTCCCTTCATGCTCGCCAAACTAAAATTTGAAGGCATGTATGTCCGGCGATAGTTTACCCCTTTTTCAGTCTGGACAGTTAACTGTGCGAACAATGGTATACTCTAGGAGCTTCGGTTTGCTAGAAGAGCATTCTAAGGTATAATTCTAACCCTTTTTCGAGCCTAAGGGACTGAATTTACAAAAAAGGAACCCCCGTAGAGTCCATAGTTAAGCTCTTTTCAGACTCCCTAAAATTGAAAATATCATCGAGTGACCTTGTCTCTTCACACTCGTTAAATTGGTCCAGAAGAACATCCCTTACACAGTCCATAGTTAAGCTCTTTTCAGACTCCTTAAATATGAAAAGATTGTCGAGTGATCTTGTCTTTGTCATACTCATTAAAATGGTTTTGAATAGACATATTTTCGGTGCTAGTTTACCCCTTTTTCGAACCGACTAGACTATCTTCAGAAAAGGTACCCCAGTGGAGTCCCCTTTTACGCTTTTTTAGACTCTCTAAAAATGAAAAAATGCTGAGCTTACCTTCTTTGGGCTCGTTAAAATTACATTGAAGGACGTCATCATTGTGTCTTATTAATTACATTTGCATTCCTGTGTCTTTGGCGTAATGCCAGCTCCATGTGGCTCTCAAATGAACCTTTGAAGCAAGCCTTATACGCAAGCCTTGTATCACTTTGCCTCTGCGTCTTGACACCTTGACCCATGGAGGAATTTTCCCGAGTGTCCTTTTCCTGGACACATTTCCTTTCCTTGAGCATTAGTGTGTTCCTTACATTTGGAACTAGTATGTTTGCGACACTCGTTCCTCCTTTGTAACGTAGCATTCTTTTATTCTTTTTCAAGCTTTCCAAAATTATTGAAAAAGACAAAAAAAAATCAAATATACCCCAAAAAGAAGAAGGGAAAAGTATTTTCTTTTGTTGGCATCACAATGAGTTGCCCTTTGATAAAGCACATCTTTCTGCTTTCTCATCAAGCTCTGGGATTTAATATGACCTTAGGAAGCTTTTCTTGCTAAATAGAACTGTGTCCTCCTTCGTTTGGTTATCCTTCCGAACATATGGAGAGTTTGCGTTGCCTCTTGCATTGTGAACTTATGTCAAATCCATGCTGCCTGAGTCTCATATTTTATCGTGCTTTTGTCCAGGGGAAGTTTTACTAATCTTGAGTCGGCCCTTCTGCAGTTTGTCTCTTGTCCTCATGCTCAACCACCCCGAAAGACCAATCAAGTCCTTGTTAAAAATCAATGAAGTTCTTTGCCTGATCACTAAGATCCTCTTGTCTGTTCCTGACGAGCCGTCGAAGACCTCTGGGTAGTGAAGTTGTACATTGATATTACACTCCTACCTGAGTTTTGAAGATCTTGAAGTTGTTGCTCGAGCTCTGAAGGCCTCATCTCCAACCATCGGGCGCCATTAGCTTCTTAAAGATGGATACTATACATGTATATCTTTTGATTTTGAGATGTAGATCCATTGTGTATTGCTTATGACTACACTTTATATAGTTATATGACATGGATCTGTAGTGTATTTGATTGACAACCATGATTTTATTTCATCCTGAGCATGGGTATGCCCGCCTCGATGAGACAAATTACTATTTTTGTAGATGGAACCTCCCAAACTCTGGTCCCTGGGCTCACTTGCTTCATACATTGGTGAAGGTTTGTAATGTATTTAGTCCATCAGATGCTCTTCTGACCTCACAGATTAGGGGGCATCTGTTATAACCCTAAATTGCACCAGACATGCATACCTGGCATCATGCCACCTTACTTGTTATCTTTGCCAAGCCATCATTAAACAAGCTCTTCTAAAAAACCATTTGTTTGAAGGTGTACGTGCCCTACACCACTACTGCTCACATACACATGCATGTTGCACCATTACAACCCGCGTACACTCACAAAAAGTGAGAAAAATAAAAAATTGCAAAGGAAATGGGCTTTTGGGCCGTTACTAATCATTTGACCGCCTATGGCCGGTCACCCAACCGAATACCTAGATTTTTGGCCTATAAAAGAAGGTGTTGGGGTCCCATTCCAAGAGGAATAAAGAGAGCAAAGAAACTCTTCCCATTTCAATATTCCCTCTTTGCCCCTATATTTTGCAACCACATTGTGAGTTTGAGCCAGAATTCCCTTTTTCGGCCCTTTTTCCTCCATTTCAAATCATTGTCATTTCCCTAGAGAGAACCGAAGAGGAGAAGAATACGCGGAAACAATTGGTGCATGGTGAAGAGGAGCCCAGGACCGAGTTCGAGGAGTAGTTGCCGGTCTCATATTGTAACCGACTTTGTGAGATTAATATAAAGAAATAATTTTTCCGTCCTACCAAATGATGTCTTCAATCTTCATGATTTATTTGCATTTTGGTTATGATATCTAACCCACTAATCCATATGCATAATGCATGCTTGTAGTTTCTTGTTTGTCTTTTGGTGAATGTAGGTCAACCTTGGGAGGAGACTTGCAGTCGGGAAAAAACCAAGTGCAAAGGGATCGACACAAGATGCGGAGTTTAAGGTAGGAGTACCAGATCCCTATACTTTGCTTTTTATGTATGATTGTGGGGTAATGTCAGGATAGTTGTCAAAAGTAGGAGACTTTAGACGGTTAGCTCTGCCTGCACTTTAGAATCTTGGTGTAGTCCATAGAGGGATTTTCTTGCTACATCATCTGGGTTCCAAATCTTATAACCTTTCACACCATCTTTATAACCAATAAAGATACACTTTTCATCCTTTTTATCTAGCTTACTCCTATTTTCCTTTGGAACATGTACACAAGCATCACAACCAAACACTCTAACATGTTGAAGAGAGGGTTTCTTTCCAGACCATACCTCGTGTGGATTTTTATCATCCAATGCTGATGAAGGTGATCGATTGACCAGGGAACATGCTGTACCCACTGCCTTTGCCCAGAATTCCTGTCCTAACTCGACACCGCTGAGCATGATCCTTGATTTTTCCATTAGTGTCATGTTCATCCTTTCTGCAAATCCATTCTGCTGAGGAGTGTATGGAGTAGTATTCTGCCTTGCTATACCAAACTTCTTACATAATTATTTGAATTCATTTCCGCAGAATTCTCCACCATTATCTGTTCTCAAGACCTTTATTTTCTTCTCTGTCTAATTTTCTACCAGAGCCTTAAACTCTTTAAATTTATCAAATACCTCATATTTCTTTCTAAGAAAATAAATCCATGTGTTCCTTGAGAAATAATCTATGAATGAAACACAATACACATATTTACCTAGGGATGGAACATGAACGGGTCCAAGCACATCACTGTGTATCAACTCTAAGATCCCCTTTTCTCTTGTAGCACCAGATGGGAATCTTACTCAATTCTGTTTACCATATATGCAATGTTCACAGAAATCAAAATCTAGAGTGAAATTAGACATACCTTCAACCATACCTTTACCGTGTAGTGTTCGAAGGCCCTTTTCTCCAATATGCCCTAGTCTTTGATGCCACAACATGGTCTTCTTTTCAGGGATAGTATTGGTCTTTTCTCCTTCATCTCTCTGCTCAGGGACAAAAAACTGTTACATCCATTAGTATAAGTGCTTCCCAACAACTTGTAGAGAGTTCCACACTGAACTCCCCTCATCAACACCATTACCCCTCATACCATCTTGCAAGTGCCATTTCCCAATACAATATCCACTCCTGCATCATCCAACTTGCTTACAGATATTAGGCTCCTAGCTAGTTTTGGAATGTGTAGAACCCCAGGGAGAGTTCTAATCCTTCCATATTTTAGCAGCAACTTAACCCTTCCACGTGCCATGATTCTGGCTGTTGAGTTATCTCTTAGGAATACATTACCACCATTGTATTTTTCATATTCAGAGAACCACTCCCTGTGAGGAGTCATATGGTATGACGCACCTGAGTCGATCAACCACACATCACAGTCTTCATGTGTACCTACAGATTCCAGGTAAACATCACCTCCTTCTTCAGTGGAGGTTTTCTCCTCTGTGGAAGAGGTACTATCAGATCCCTTTAGTTTGTCAACCTTCTTAGACTTGAAATATTTCTTATAATGCTCTTTTTTACCACACTTCCAACATTTCCTCGAATATTTTCCTGGAGACTTAGATCTACTTGTAGATTTAGATCTTCCCCCTAAAGACTTACCAGGATTACTGTCTTGAGTATGACCTCTTACAAATAAAGCACTTGTGCTATGACCATCCATGCTTTTCCGCCTCATCTCTTCAGATAACAAGGATGAAACTACATCCTCATACTTCAATGTAGATTGAGTGGTACTACCAATGTCTACAACCAGATTATCCCAAGAGTCTGGCAAAGAACATAACAAAGTAATACACTTATATTCTTCTACAATCGTAATATTAACCGATACGAGTTGACTTACCAGAGTATTAAAGGAATTTAGATGTTCTGTCACAGAATATCCATCTTCCATCCTAAGATGATACAAATTCTTTCAAAGAAACAACTTGTTTACCAAGGACTTTGATTGATACAAATTCACTAACTTATCCCATAGATCCTTAGCTGTAGATTCTCCCGAGACATTCAACAACAATGAATCTGCCAGGCAGAGTCGAATAGTACTCCTTGCTCTTCTATCCAACTTCTCCCAATCTTCCTTCGACATACCAGTAGGTGGTGTACTAGTAGTTTGTGTACTAGTAGGTTGTGTACAAGTTGTTCGTGGTCTAGTAGGCTGCGTACCAGGATCCACAACGATCCATTGTTCTTTGTCTACAAGAAGGTCCTCCATCTTCAACTTCCATAGCTCAAAGTTTTTACCGTTGAACTTCTCTATTTTGATTCTAGAAGAGCTTGCCATTCCTCTTTCTACACTCGAATAACCACTGTAAAAGCTCCCACTAAACCCATGTTTATCACAGACCCAAGATAAAATTGATCTATCAAGATCGAGCCAAACCCTCACCAACAAAGGCGTCCCTCTAAAGCCAAAAACGAGCTCTGATACCACATGTAAGTTTTAAACCTACGAATTAAAGCAATGCATATAGATTCTTAAGCAAGATTCTTAAGCAAAACAAAAATTAATCAATGGCTCATTCACATAGTACACAGAGATTTATACTGGAAACCCTCAACTGGGAAAAACCTTTCTTATTTCATTATATCATATTTCACCATTCACCATACAATATATACAATTTTTTTAGGTATTTCGTAGATACCAAAACCCTAATCCCTTAATCCAGGATTAATTTAGAAAACCACTAAAAATAGCAAAACTACCCAAAAACAAATTTTGGGGCGCTGAGCGTAACTAGGGGAGGCCATACCTGCCCCCCCCCCCCCCCCCCCCCCCCCCCTAGGAAGCGCCCGACGTACATGACACATAAAAAAATACTAGAGGGATCATTAGACATAGTTGTTGAATCTGATGCACCCACACACACACATGCAAAGAATATAACACATACCCAACATCAACCGCGGAGACTACTGCCCCTTTTAATGATATTCCTTATGGTGGGGGTCATATACGTCCTCCATCCCCTTCACTTGGTGGCACTTTTCAGTATCCAATCGAGCCTAACACTAATTATAGCTTGTTTGGTGGAGGTAGTTTAGGACATTCGTCTTATACAACGTCATTGGGATCTATGTCGTTCTCTTTGTTTGGTACGTTTGGGAACACCACTTTTTCTTTGGCCACTTTTCCAATTGGGGGAAACCCCAGATTTGTTCAACAGAACACGTTGCAAGGTACCATTCCTTCACAGGGAGTGACGGCTGGAGTATACTCCACACAGGGTCTTTGGAATCCTTCGCAGGGCTTCATTCCCTCGCAAGGAATGTCGGTCAGGGGCAACCCCTTCCATACTCAATGGAACCCCAGGCAAGGTTCTATACCTATGCCAAGCCAATCGAATGGGGGCATCCCCAACCAAGGTCCTTGGAACACAACACAAGGAGCGATCCCTGCATAGGCTATGTCGTCCAATTTTGGGAGTCAACCGATGATGCCTCAACAAACACAATTTCCTTTTTCTGGTCAAGGCCATGATTTCTACCAAAACCTTGGCCAACAGTCCAACTTTTCCTAGAAACCTGGTGCTAGTCAAAATAAAAGACCTTCTTTTCCTATAAATAATCCACAACCGAGACTACCCTTTCTGGAAACCCTGCATTTTCCAGAATTGTCGAGATTACTGAATGACCCGCTCTGTCATGATCTGCGTTGGCCTCCCATGCCGAACAAGTTGCCTTCGAATACTCAAAATTTGAGGGAAATCTTGGAGAAGATCCAGGTGACCATGTGACTACGTTTCACTTGCGTTGCTCGTCAAACTCATTGAAAGACGACTCTGTTCCGTTGCGCCTTTTTCAATGCACTCTTATAGGGGGTGCTGTGAAGTGGTATGTTGAGCTCAATGGCTCAAGGTACTCTTACTTTAATGACTTGGCGATGGTTTTATTGAACCATTTCCAATTACCAATAAGATACGAAGCCGACACCAAATTTCTGTCCAACTTCGAGCAAACCAAGGATGACCACATCTCTGATCATATCCGAGAATGGCAATGAAGAAAGAAGTTGATTAAGGTCAAGGTCCCTCCTTCTTTCTTGCTTGAGTGGTTCTTGAAGTCTTTGGTCTCCTGCATGTCCAAAGACATAGCAACATCTGGGGTGTTTTCATAAGAGGAGGCTATTATGAGAGCCCAACAACTAGAACTGATTTACTCTCAGTCTAGCATTCTCTACGAGATCTTACCGGATGCGCCACAGTCTACTCTCGATAAGGAAAAACAAAAGTTTGGGCCCCACATTTATGGCATAGTGGGATCAACACAAAGCAAGTCCACTGATTTTTTGTTGAATCAATTGCAACAATTGTCGATACAATAGACTGTGTCCAACCAGACTCCTGGTTCGGTTGTCCCTGCTACCGAGACATCAAATGTACATAGTTTACAGTTGACAACTCCTAAGGACAACAAACAGACTGAGGGAAAGAAGAAACAAAGAAACAAAAATGGTAAAGGGGATAAAAATTCTACCAACAATGTTGGTGGTGGAAAAACTTAGAAGAAGAATTCAAACTATCCATGTAATATTTGCATAGAAGACCACCCGACTCACCGATGCCCTCGGCTTGCAGAATCCCAGAAGCTACTAGCACAACAACAACCTCCTGTGTTGGAAAAACCTTTTCCACAAGGGTAAAATATGGTTGAATCTTCCACATCCAAAAGCGCGGTAGGGGGCAGTCAGGGACCCCTTGCGCCTAGTACTGACAACCCGACCATGAACATTTACATGATGAACGTCAATGCTCATTTATCCACCAGGACTCATGACTACGAAATGCTTGAATCTATTGAGAAGGGAAAGGATGCCACTAACCCATTGACTCCTTTGAAAATTTATAAGGCAGTGGGAGAAACAATGACTCACATCCCTAAAGGTGTGTTTAAGAAGGCTTCCCATAATCCCAATGCGAGGGCCACTTAGAACTACTCTGTTGTGGAGGATCTTGTTGATTAAGGTTGGTTGTCATTGATGTCAACCCTTGAAGAAAGCCGGTTGGTTGTCATTGATGTCAACCCTTGAAGAAAGCCCCGTAGCACAAAAGTTGGGTAATGGAACCAATATTGTTTGATGTAAAGATGATTCGTTATTGTCTTGTCATGATTGATAATAAGTAGAAATGGATGAACTCCAAAGTGGTCCTCTTATGGTGAAATCCCTCACGGGAAGACCCTTTGCGGATTGAGTTATCCTAGAAAATGAGATGAACGCCAGTGAATTTTTTAGTGAAACTATCCTATATGTATAGTTATTGTCATTCCATTTCCGATGGTATGTGGAACATCACATAACTCCTCACGATTATAGAGTTATGGCCATGACAAGTTGGAGGACCCAGGTTTGGGTAACAGACCCAAGTTTGTTTGATGGATAATGGTATGAGTTTTGATATATTTTTAGGTAATACTATTCTATATGGATAGTATATGTCATTCCATTTCTAGTGGTATGTGGAACGTCACATAACTCCTCACGGTTTGAGGTTTTTCACGTAAAACACTGGTGTACTATGTATGTGTGTGATTGTTCATTTATTATTTCCAATTATTGGATAATAATTCTACATTGATATAACAGTTGGATTATTTGGAGAAAAAGGATTATAATTACGCTATTACTAATTCACC
>CBVK0100227595.1:0-16438 GCA_900067695.1 Picea abies | reverse complement strand
GTACAGGTTGATTACAGGTTGTTTGGCACAAGTTGGTGCATGGTTGATGCACTTGTTTATGGTACAGATTGATATCTGTTGAGGATTGTTGCCTCATATCATTTGGTGCCGAGACTGTAGAATGAGTCTTGCATATAGATTTGGTTCTCTTGTAGAGTTTTACTCTATTCATTTTTTTCTTAAAATCCCCAAGGATTGTAGTTCGTAATAAAAAGAAAATTGTACATACATCTTGTGTTCCTTGTGGTGATGACTTGTTGATGATATATTGTTGATATATGTTGTTGATATGTGTTTACATTTAAATGATTATAAATGAAATAAATGAGTAATGAGTTAATGATGATTGATTAACTAAGGAGTTTTTGGAAAAATATCCCTACATTGTTCAACCCTCCTCTCAGTGTAGTCGGTGTGTCCAACAGTTAGTACATCAACTTCCTGGGGTCGTAAATTTTACATACGATCTTGGTTTTAGGTGTATGATAGCCCGCTGGAAAGGTATCATCAAGGAGATTCATTTTGGGGGCTCAATCACAGATTTGACTATAATTGAGAATATTTATCTCGAAAAACCTTCATTTAGGCCCTCAAAATGGCCCTGAAAGTTAAAACTACTAAAAATAGGAAATTGCCAAAATTGTCAGAAAACTGTTTTGATCCAATTGGAAAAGGTGGGTGGCCACCAATATCCACCTAGATCAATACTCTCTAATTAGGAAGAAATGGTCTCCATTGTGTCGAGTTCCCCCATTAGATGAGGAATTTTTTGTTGAATTTGGCCCCGGTTGAGCCACTTGCCTTGGTGTAGGAGTTGCCCTGCTTTGACGACTCGATAAAGCTAGATCCTTTGCTGTCATGTGCTCTTGATCTATGTGTCCACAATATGATTGCTAGATTCCTGTTGTATGCATTCGAGGTTGAGCTCTGTTGTTGTCAGCTTCTCTACTACGTTTGAGGTGTCCAACAATGGTGGGAAATAAGGGTGAAGGAGATCCACGTTGAACACTAGGTGCAGGCCAAGGAAAGGAGGAATGTTGAGCTCAAAATCATTATCCACCATGGCCTTGGTGATGGTGTACGACCCATAAAAGAGTGGGTGAATATTCTGATGGGGTCCTGTAAGGCATTCTTTCTGCAAGTGCAACCAAACTTTTTCACCCACCTGAAACTTATGTGACCCACCTGAAACTTATGTGGCACCCGATGTTGAATATGGTACTGCTTGTACTTGTCATTCAACTTCTGTAGGATATCCTGAACCTATTGGTAGATATGTTGGATCCCCTCAATGAATCAGGTGGCTTTTTCAGATTCAATTGGAGCAGGAGATTATTCAATTGGAACATATATGGGACCCAATGGTTGGAATCCCAACCCCACCTGAAAGGGGCTATGGCCAGTTGAGCTATGTAGGGATCGGTTGTAGCTATGTTGGACATAGGGAAGGATATCATCCCATGTGTGAGGGTGCTTTGAATTATACATGTGAAGGATATGCACAATCATTTGATTTACGACCTCGTTTTGGCCATCTATGTGGGGGTGGAAGGCCGTGTATTTGGTGATCTTGGTGTCTAGCAGTGACGACAGGCTCGACCAGAATGTGCTGAGAAATCGACTGTCTCGATCTGAGACAATGGTTTTTAGGATTCCAAAATGTACCCAGACTTGTTCAAAGAAGAAATTGGCAGTGGCCTCTGTTGTGATGTTCTTCTTGCAGGAAACTAGAATCGCCATCTTAGAAAAGTGATCAACAACCATAAAAACACAATCATTTCCCCACTTGGTGGATGGGAGGCCCGACATGTAGTCCATTGAGATGGATTCCCATGGCCTGTCAGGAGTAGGAGGAGGGGTGTACATGCCCTATTTATTAGTGTTCAGTTTGGAAATAACGTAGGTAGTGCAGGACCTGATATACTTGCTAACCTCTTATCGAAGTTTCATCCAATAGAAATGTTTCTGTAGCATCACCACTATCTTTTCGACAACAAAGTGTCCTACCACCCGATTGTAGTGGGATTCCTATATCAACTTCGATTTCTCGCTTGATGGAACACAGATGTGGCCCAGATGACACAAAAACCCATCCTAAAGATGGAAATTATCGACAACTACGTTTGCACCCAACATTTGGTAGGTGGTGGAAAAGTTCGGGCCTGTCTCATAGAGTTGGGGCCATCCAGAGGTCTCATGGATGAAGGAGTCTAGCACCATGGTGAGTGTCATGAATGGCGATATGCTGAGGCAATCAACAACGCGATTGGTGCTTTTGGTTTTATACTTGATTTTGAGGTGGAATTGTTGCAAGTATGTGGAACACTTTTGATGGCAATCATTCTGCAATTTTTCTTGTGTTTGCATGAAATTCAATGGCTTATGATCAGTGTGGATGACTGTCTCCTTCCCAAGAATGTAATGTCTCCACTTGTGGCAGGCTTTCACAATGGAGTACATTTCTTTGTCATAAGTAGGGTACTTATGGACAACATCTGATATTGTCTCACTATGATAGGCCATAGGGTGGTCGTGCTAAGTGAGAACGATGCCCACCGCATAGTCTGAAGCATCTGTCTCGATCTCAAAGGGGTGTTGCAGGTCTGGTAGTGAAATTAATGGGGTTGAGCACAAGCACTGCTTCAAATCGTCGAATGCTTATTGTTGGGACCGACCCCATGCAAATTTCTCCTTACCACCACCCCTGGTTATTTGGATGAGGGCCCATGCAATATGGGAAAATCCCAACACTAACCTGTGAATAAATGAGTTGAGGTTGAGCATGGTAGAAATCGTTTGATTACCGGTCATTGATGTATACCACTAATATACGTGAGGTAACCCACCGATGATGATGATGGACCCCAATATACCTAGTACAATCTAGCGAGTGTGAATAAATTAGTTGAAATCAAACACATGTAAATTCATTCAACGAGAGCCAATGATGTAAACCCATTGCTGAAATGCAAGGGAATCTGTCGTCGATGTTAGCAAATATCAGGGTGCTAACTGGTTTCTATATTTCAAACCTTGATAATGATCTGGAGTCGACAAGATGAAATCCATTGAAGGAGGGCCTTGATTTATCCTCCATCAATTGAAATGAAACATATAAATGTAGATGGTGTGAAGAGGGTAATGGTAGAGCACAATTGACTTAGGGATGGTCGAGATAAATATGTTGAAAGACTGAAAATGGCCGACACAAGCTAGCTTCCCTTGAATAAAATAGCACGATAAATGACTTGAATTGGTAGCATTGAATCGTTAGTGACCAAAACACTCGCCATGGAGGACTAGAAGAGTAACCAATTGGTGGAGTTCAAGAACTCATGGAAATGGTACGACTCAGAGACAATGGATAAAAAAATTGTTGGACATAGACACAAAACAGGTGCATTATTCAAGGGAGACTCAATGGATGGCTGCCATTTGTGAAGATGACTAGATAGAAAAAATCCCCACTCTTTTTCCTTCTTTCATGTTTAACAAGCGCGAAAGAAAATAAAATTATGCTCGATATTCTCACCCATGGATTTAATTCTATAGCCTAGGGCGAAGAATGGTACTCGATGGTATTTTCTATATTTAAGGAGTCTAGAAAGATTTGAAAGAAAATTCCATATACAATCTCGTGGATTTAACAAGCCCAAGAAATTAAATTCTCATGTTTCATTCATATTTAGAGAGTCTAAAAGGACAAAGAAGACTCCAAGGGTATGCTTTTTCATAAATTTAGTATCCCAAGCCCGAAAAAGGATAAAACAATACAAAGAAGAACTCTTCTAGTCATGATTGACTAAAGTATTTATTTTTCATAATTATTCCATCTGATCCAAAAAAGGGGTAAAATTAAACCAAATAGACATCCTTTCAGATCCATTTAATGAGTGTGAAAGAAAACAATCTCACTCAACAATCTTTTCATGTTTAGGCAGTTTGAAAAGAGCTTAAAAGAGACTCCAAAGAGTTTTGTTTTCGTATAATTTTTACGAGCCTGAAAAAGTGATAAAAGTATACTATGTAACTTATTCTCATGTATTTATGAGCACAAGAAAGAAAAAATGATAATATCATGGTTATCCATTTCATTTTTTAATGAGCTTGCAACAGAGAGTGAAATTGTGCTCTAAGCGCCTGCTTCATTTTTAAATGAGCTTGAAACAGAGAATGATCTATCCTCGGTATTGGTTTCATTTTTACACAATCTTGAAACAGAGAATGAAAATGTGCTCGGGGTTGGTTTCATTTTTACATGATCTTGAAAATAGAAAATAAACTATGCTTGGGGTAGGTTTCATTTTTACACAAGCTTGAAATAGAGAAAAACTATGTTTGGGTTTGGTTTCATTTTTTATTTGAGCTTGACACTAAGAATGAAATTATGCTCAGTTGATACCCATTAATGGGTTTTATTCCCAACATGATGTTCAAAGGTAGGTACATTTCCCCCAGCATGATCGACAAAATCTAGTGGTTCAACTCCAACATGATTGGTAGAAGCTAGCACCTTAACTCCAACATTATGTCCAGAGATTGTAGACATGCCCCCCAAACTTCATTTCACCCGTTGACTCTTAGTTTGACCCTAATTAGTCTCTTGGCTACTAATAGGAATAGGTTCACTAGAGAGGGAGGAAGAAATACGATCAACTAACACCAGCAGAGGAAATGAAGGTTCAAGTAATATATCTAGTAGAAGACTTGACTCAATTGGAGAGGGGTCGGGTTAATTTTTTAACGAGCTTGTCATGGACAAATAACTATGTTCATGGGTGTTTTTTTAATTTTTAATGAGCTTTAAATATAAATGGAACTATGCTCATTAACCTTGACCATGGAATCCAAGTGTTCTTCATTAGATGGAATAATAATGCTCTAGAAGGAATACATGTCAAGAGACTCACTTCGATTAACATGAGGGAGAATAGACTCTAATGTCCCTGGCGAGGGATTTACCATGTTAACTACCAGAACTAAATCCAAATAAGGTTAGAATACAACAAGAGGATCCTTCTCATTAGAACTTAAAGGCATGGGACATGATGCCACATAATGAACTTGTGGCGGGGGGACAACACTTGCATATAAGGAACATTCAGGGAATACGAATGGTCGACAGTTAACAAATGATCAGGACTAAAAAATGAAATTTTTTCAAGAGTCACAATGTTTCCATTATGAGGGAAATGCACCACTTGAAAGAGTGTGGACACGACCGCTTCCATAGCATAGACATAGTTTGCCCCAAGGAAAAAATTAAAATCCAAAGGACCTTGAACCTGTTAGTGTTTCATGGAAACCTGCACAGGAGATCTAGATAAAGAAAGTACAAACAAAGCTTATCAAGAAAGGAAGAGAGATTCAATATAAAAGAATGAGAAAATATATTCAAACTACTCCAATGAGATGATGATTGATACATAGATCATGATCAATATGATACAATGAATGAGTGGAATACACTCATATATAGGGCAAAGCATTCCATAATTAAGAAAAGAAATCAAGCTGTTAGCTTTCCTTAGGAATGCATGCATGCATAATAGTGATGGTAAAAATAGAAAGTCTAAATAGAACTAGTCAGTTAACTCCCACTGAACTAGTGTGTCGAAAATAGAAATTTCTCCAACACCCCCTCTGAACATCACTATGGAGTAAAAAATGAGTCCCGGCTACTAGGCCATTTTAGGTACTCATGTACAATGAAACTAATGAACACTGAATAATTAGGTACTCATGTACAATGAAACTAATGAACACTGAATAAAAGTGAGGAAAGAGGGAAAACCACATGGGAAAAAAACCCCCCTCAAAAGATAATGTATCAAAAGAAGAAAATGAAAATTGTTAGGCAATTGTGTTCTTTACTACAAGACGATCCGTCAAAGTTTGAAACTTCTACTCATTGAAAGTCTTCGTGAAGATGTAGAAATATTTATGGATCTGATGAAGTCCTTTGGCAACTTGTCGGGCCTTGTACTTCTTGATCCTGTGGACCCATCTGCACCTAAAAATATTCCTTTCTGGTAGATGTGGAACCAAATCCCAAGTCTGGTTCTGTAGGAGTGAGTCATACTCCTTCTGCATGGCTGCCTGCCATAATGGATTTCCCACAACCCTATTGTAGTTCCGTGGATTAGTAAATTGAACCATATAGCAATGCATGGGAATCGTAGGTTCTGAAGCTGAAAGTATATGAGAAGGCTCCTCATGCTGAGATCGACTCATCCTCGAATCCAATGGATTCCCTGCAAGGTTGCCTGCTACCTGAAGTGTGGTCTGTGCCTTCTTGGGAATTTGCTGAAGCTTCGGCGTTGGCTTCTTATCTGGTTGTACTACCTTCTTATTTCCATGTATAGAATCTAAGTGCATGGAATCATCTCTGATGTCTGAAACTAATGGAAGAAGAAGAATATATGCATGTTTCAATGGAGGTTCATGCAAAGTAATCTCCTTATGTGTAAGTAGAATAGAGGAGTCATCATCAGAAAACTTATTGAATTTATACAACCTTGACTTGTGATCCACCTCACCAATTTCAATAATGGAATTGTCATGAATGTCAATTACTGAAACTAAATCTGATGTAAATTCAACCTTTTTACCTTTCTAAGCGATCTGATAAACTGAGAGAAGATTCAAAAAAAGCTTTGGAACATGTAAAACATTCTAAAAAATGCCATTATGGAGTTCCACTCTTCGTTCTCCTGCTAGTGTTACTGGAGTATCATCTCCCATGAGAATAAGGGGTCTTGAGCATGGACTCAAAGAAGATAAAACTTCCTCTTTCGCTACCATATGATGGGATGCACCAAAATCTATAATCCATGAATCTCATGAGGATTTAATTGCAACAAGAGCATGATGATTACCTTTCTTAGGAGCAGGATTGTTTTCCTTCTGCTTCTTGACTCCCTTTGGAATGAAGTTTCCAAGGTTGTTCTGTTGAAGTGTATGTGCCATAAGATTTATCTTTTTCTTCATGCATGTGAATTCTTCATGATTCGGTTTATTGCAGTAAGTGCACTACTTTCCCTTCTTCTTCTTCTTGGAATCTAAAGAGTCTTTGGAACCTAAAGAATAATTAAAGGATTTGGAATATCCCTCCTTCTTATTCTGTTTGAATGACCCTTTTCCATACTGCATGGTGGGTGCATGTGCTTTGGGATCTTTCATGAGGCCCATATGTATGATTTTTGTCTGCTCTTGTGTAAGAGACTCAATGAACTGAGCCAACATAGGCATTTTCCAATTTGTTCCAAAAATACATCTGCCAGAATGAAAATTGGAGACATATACAGTGTAATCTAGTCCTAGCTTGGCCAAGATTGTTATAAAAAGTTATTTCTCTTATGTGGACTTATCAATACCCCATTCACCCAAGATTAATAGAAAATATTTAAATTTAGTAAAAAAATCTTGTATATTATCAAAACTTTTAGGGTTTAAGGTATTCAACTCTACCTCAAGCATATGACCTCACATCTCATCTTGCTTTCCAAAGAGTCCTTCCAAGGTGGTCTAGATTCCGTTTGGAGTCTTGAATGCGGCAACATGAAACCAAAAATCAATGGATATTAACTCAAGAAGTAGTCTTGTGGCCTCATCCTTACGGTTCACCCATCTCATCTTCTCAATTGCTTATGTAGGTTCTGTTTCTATCACCATCGTCAAATTATACAATCCTTTCCTTGTGAGTTGGAATTCTGCCTTGGGATTCCAATAAAAATAATTGTATGGTGTGAGTATTACCACCAATTTTTACTGTATAATAGTTTTCATATTTGTCTCTCCCACTGTTTCTAAGAACCCCTAAAAAATTACTCTCAATCTGCAAGTGAAAAATTAAGAAATTAAGAATTCATATCAGTTTCAGGAGATGATCTTGTGACTCACTTTCTGAGCAAACGGTGAGGAATCTCGCCAAACGGTTGAAAAACCGTTTCCAAAATGGGCCGATTTACTTTCCTAGTGGGCCGTTTCCTAAAAAATGTAATAGTTTGGAAGGAATAACTGCTGAAATTTACGACCATGGATTTAGCTCACCGAAACTTCAATTTTCCTTATACTTTGGATTTTCTGGCTTCCTCCAAGTAGCATAGCTTTGATACCATGTCAATGTTTCATGGAAACCTGCACAGGAGATCTATCTAAATCAAGTACAAACAAATCTTATCAAGAAAGGAAGAGAGATTCAATATGGAAGAATGATAAAATATATTCACACTACTCCAATGAGTTGATGATTGATACGTAGATCATGATCAATATGATACAATGAATGAGTGGAATACACTCATATATAGGGAAAATAATTCCATAATTAAGAAAAGCAATCAAGCAGTTAGCTTTCCTTAGGAATGCATGCATGCATAATATAGATGGTAAAAATATAAAGTCTAAATAGAACTAGTCAGTTAAGTCCCACTAAACTAGTGTGTCGAAAATAGAAATTTCTCCAATAGAACCACCATAACATTAATACAGACAAATTTCCCTCCTAAGGTAATGGGATGTTGAGGAAGGATCCATAAAGGTTCATCATTTCTTCTATTAAACACCATCAGATGATGGGTGACCGACATAAGTTGCGGGGAACCAATAGCTTGCTAAGAAGTTGAGGATAAAATGTTTATAGAAGAACCTTTGTACATAATATTATGATATATGCTATTATCACAATTCTGCACAATGATTTGAAAAGGAAGGTAGGAAGGAAGACACGGATCTGTCAGTCTATTCCAATCAACGGAAATGACATCAATACTTGGAGGGGGTCCTGGTGAAATAGGTGAAATGCCCCCTTGTCCAGAGGAATCTATAGTGACAATAAGAACCTGAGCGGTATAGAATTCACTCTCCAAGGGAAGAGTGGGATCGATCGATGATGGAATCAGATCAACCACTTCATCAACAAATGGTGGGTTAGGAGGGGACTCATGGGAAGCATTTGGAGCTTTTTTCTAGGAAACAAAAATGTCTTCCAAAAATTTTGAGGCTTCATCCATACGAGAGAAAAGGTAAGTGCATTTCATTTACTTACATAACAAACAAGGAATCTTGACCTTACCATTTTTCCCCCTAACTGTATGATCACTGGTTGATGGGTTGTCATGGATATGATATCCAGAGGCTAGCGACATGGGATGTTGGGAACCCATAGATCACACTTCTAAGACCTTTGGAATACCAGGGAAATCTCTAAGAAGGTGGTCACCCTTACAAATCCAACAAGTTAATTTGGGCTTACGACCTATGTTGGCAGGTTTTCCAACATCATCAACACTCCCAACATGATGAACAATGGTCGGTTTATTTATCCCTTGCTTATGTTTCTTCTTATTAATATTATGTTTCTTATTCTTCTTATCCTCTTGGTTACTAGTATCAATAATTTCACTAGGAGAAGAGGAAGAAATGGAAGAAGACGCAATGAGAAAAGAAGGAAAAGGGTCAACATGAGGTTGATGTTATTGGGGTGGAGGGATTGCAATCGAAGCACCAAGAGAATTTGGGATCAATTTAGTGGAAAAAAACCATACCGGTAACCCTATGGTGAATCCAGGAAGACTTAATGTAGCAATATAGGGAGGTCCAACATTTGCAAAACAAGGAAAAACAAAAGGTTCCCCATGAAAAGGGGTTCCTTGGTCGATAGTCCTAGGAATTGTTGCCATAGACATAGAATCACCCTTAGTTCTTATAAATAAAAGATCACACACTACCAAAGTCCCTATAGGATAAGAGAAAACAAACAATTCCCTTTTAACAGAGAAAAAAGGAAGTAAGGATCTTACGGAGACGGGAGATGAGGTCGTTAATGAAGATATGAGAAACAATTACCCGCAACTACTTCGTAATGGAAATCCATAGGTGCAAGTATCAGACACAACCAAGTACCCTCTTAAGGATCCAAAATCATGTGTTTCACATCTGTCTCAGTACTGACAGTACCACCACTACAGTCACCTAGGAAGATAACCTAGGGAAAGCAACTAGGGCTACCACTTCACAGTTAATGGTTGGGAAGAATGGTCATGAAAGAGGGATTATGTGAATGGGAAAAATGTAAGAAAAATTTATTAGACCCAAAGAAACTCAGATAGTGGTGTCACCCTGAGACTTTCCACTACTAATATTTCCCCCTTGACTCACATAACCCCACCAAGAGAGAGTGTTCGGGACCAGTCCAATCACTCTTCTCGATTTCTCCTACTTCTTGACTCCTGTGTTAGAGGATATTTTCCAAAAAACACTTCACGTTACTAATGTATTTTCACTCATTAGTGTTCCTAGTTTGTTTCAATGGGTGAGATCGGAAGAGAAGGAAAAGGGTCAACATGAGGTTGATGTTATTGGGGTGGAGGGATTGCAATCGAAGCACCAAGAGAATTTGGGATCAATTTAGTGGAAAAAAACCATACCGGTAACCCTATGGTGAATCCAGGAAGACTTAATGTAGCAATATAGGGAGGTCCAACATTTGCAAAACAAGGAAAAACAAAAGGTTCCCCATGAAAAGGGGTTCCTTGGTCGATAGTCCTAGGAATTGTTGCCATAGACATAGAATCACCCTTAGTTCTTATAAATAAAAGATCACACACTACCAAAGTCCCTATAGGATAAGAGAAAACAAACAATTCCCTTTTAACAGAGAAAAAAGGAAGTAAGGATCTTACGGAGACGGGAGATGAGGTCGTTAATGAAGATATGAGAAACAATTACCCGCAACTACTTCGTAATGGAAATCCATAGGTGCAAGTATCAGACACAACCAAGTACCCTCTTAAGGATCCAAAATCATGTGTTTCACATCTGTCTCAGTACTGACAGTACCACCACTACAGTCACCTAGGAAGATAACCTAGGGAAAGCAACTAGGGCTACCACTTCACAGTTAATGGTTGGGAAGAATGGTCATGAAAGAGGGATTATGTGAATGGGAAAAATGTAAGAAAAATTTATTAGACCCAAAGAAACTCAGATAGTGGTGTCACCCTGAGACTTTCCACTACTAATATTTCCCCCTTGACTCACATAACCCCACCAAGAGAGAGTGTTCGGGACCAGTCCAATCACTCTTCTCGATTTCTCCTACTTCTTGACTCCTGTGTTAGAGGATATTTTCCAAAAAACACTTCACGTTACTAATGTATTTTCACTCATTAGTGTTCCTAGTTTGTTTCAATGGCCTTGGATAATTTACTCTCCACCCTACAACCAAGGCCCTACAACCTATACTTGTGATGATTTTCTAATAAAGAAAAATTCTATTTGATTTTAGATTAGGTATCGTGTTCCTTTTATGGTTGTTGTTACTCAAAAGGGGTAAATGGAAGTGGAACTTATGATGTGGTCACTCTGACTCCAAGAAGACTTCAAAATTAAAAAAACGAATGGAATGCAATATTTAGTTTCGATGAAGCCTATCTATAGAAAGGAGCAAGATGTTTCAAGCAAAGAAACATGTGTAACATTCAATGCAAGAAACATGAACTTATCTTTGAATGAAAAAGGTTTTTGGTATATGATTCAGAGAGACTGTAGGATACATGAATCCTAGCCTCCCCAATTTTTCTTTAAAATGCAAGCTCAAACATGCTCCACCCACTATCTAAAATGCAATTATTCTTTGTTTTTCCAATTCTTTCAAATGAAATGAAACGTTTTTAATGCAACTTCTTTTGTTTTCCTTCTTTCAAATAAAATGAAAAGAAATAAATGAAAATGCAAAGGATCACACAACAAAAGAATGAAAACCAAAAAATTCAATCAAGTAGGTCGACAAGAATCAAAAGAACTCAAAAGTTACCATTGGGACAGATCTAATATAGATCTAGAGGGGTAGAAGAAAGGACAAACATAGATCTGGGCCTTGTTTGACAGTTGTCCCTTCAAAAATTGGCTTTCAGATCCTTGTCGATCTTAGTTAATGACGAAAGGGAAACCACAAATCTCTGATTGCTCTTTGCAGAGGGAGAAAGGGTGACCAAAAGATACCGATCACTCCCTATAGTGAAATTATCAAGTTGGTCGCCCCCTAAAATGGAGCAAGTTGCAATTGGTGACCAAAATGGATTGGTCTCCCCCTACAATGGAGCATCTAATGACCACAAGGTTTTGGTTTCTCTATGGGCATGGATATCCCATGACCGTGATCGTGCACATGTGAAAACTAATATATCTGCAACAAATCTATCATATCTAGGTCTGAATAGTTTCTAATAGCCACGAAAAATACTTACTGACATATCAAGAACAAAGAATGGGGATAACAACAAGAAAATATATTGAGAATATGGATTTAAAATTTGAGGAAGAAAATAACTAAACAAAAACATCTTCCCTAGTATGGTTGCCAGTCCATTATAGAGTAAATGAAACCTGCAGGAGTTACCTCCCTTAGGCTCTTCCTAGATCTAATATAGAATAGAGATGTAAACAACAGATTTTCCTAGATCTAATTCATACACAAAAATGATCTAAAAGTTGATGGAAGTGAAGGATTACCCGGTGATTTGATAGTTGTCCCTGCATGCTACTTAGTTGCTAGCTTCCATGAAGATTCCCTTCTCTCTTACTAGCTTAGAACTGCACACATAGAGACATAAAAACATTTAACAAGATTAAACTAACAATGTATATATTAATGATAGATATAATAATGTATCATAACACATGAAAACATTAATTATCCACAAGGAAATATAAAAATTACATACACATCCAAGTATAGGGAAACATATTGTACATCTTCTATTGATAAAACAAATGGATTACACCTTACAAAGAGGTTGATGCAGTCCTTTCCCATGTTCCTTTCCCAAGTTCATTTCCCAAGATCTGTAATAACACTGCTAGAATAAGTTTGTTTTCTCCTTTCTCCTCCCTTTTCCCATGAGACACCCCCATTATTTATAGGATAGTAGATATAATATCAAAGGGTAGTTTAGATAAGATCTCCATGCCCAAGATGAAAAGCTTCTCGAGGTCAAACCATGAAGAATATGGAATTCAATATCATCTCCTGAAACCAATCCTAAATGGGGAGTAATAGACTCGTTCGTGCCTTGAATTCTTGTAGGGAGACATCAGTCTCCCTTTGCAAGAGGATAAGGATATACCACAACTTTTTGGTTACGAGATGTAAAGGGGAAACCAATGACCAGGAAAAATGGTGTTGTAAACTCAGGGGAAAAGTGGTATAATTCAGTGTTTCATACTTCTAACTTGTATATGATTCCCATCAAGTGATCAATTTTCAAATAATTGTATAACACCATAGAATATTAATAATAATATCCCCCTTTTCTTCCGTATACCTTTGTTGACCTTGCATCACTTGCTCTGCAGTCCTGCACCTTCCTTTGTAGTTATTTGACCCTTCATCCAACTATACAATATTCACTTACCTCCCTATCATATGGAGTCCTGAATGAATCTAGAACATACCCACACGATGATAAATTTTTGAATCTTATCCTCTTTCTATAAATCCCTTTCACACAACAGTCTCTACAGAGTGCTCTTCTGCTTGATAACAATTCCCTTCTAGTAAGCTCGGTCTCTCTTTATTTGTCAAAATATTGCACTTCAAGTGTGCCTATATGATTATTCATTGGTATACACTCTTCCTTACACAACAATCACCTTTAGCACTCACCTCTATTATCTGGGAATTCTTTTCCAACTTCAACACTAATTGGAAAATCTTCACACTGAGTAATTGCATGGCTCATGGAATCCAATTTTTCTTTTCACTACTTGTCATGTAGCTCTTTATTACCTCAACCAAATCCTGTAATATCTTCCATGTTTTCATTACTATGATATTCAATACTAGGCTTCATTTTCTCTGTTTATACCTCAAATTTTACACCATGTGCAAGCAACCATTTTTGTTAGACTTATGCATAATATATAAATTTTATCAATTAATGTTACAAGTCATTATTTATTCCAATTTATGAAGGAAACAATGCACCAAATCAATCATTTGATTCCTTAGATGCATTCTTCTCTAAAACATCTCTTCGATGAATGTACTCATGCCTCAATCTAAGTTATTAGTGAAAAATTACAACATTTGTAAGTTGCAATTCCCACTCTTTTGTTGCTACATAAATCTCTTTATTAATTTTTTGAAACATTTTAGCGCTCAAATCAAATTTATGGGTTGAAAAATGTATTCTATTCCTCAATATATTTACAATGACTATTCATTTCTCAAATCCGAGCTCCGAGATGAAATTTATTGTCCAGAGAAGTTTAGGTTGTTTTACCCAATTTACTCTTGTATGCTACAAGTGTCTTATTTCTCTTACACATTTTCAGGTGCCCATAACCCAATTCAGACTCCATCATTGGATTCTATGGGTCATAATATTTCCATCCAATTCTCTTGTACCCAAAACGAACTTTTGATCAAGGATTTATGTCCTCTGGAAGTAAATTTGTGCCAAAATTTTACCCTTACTATTTTGGATGTAACTTTCTCATATGAGCTCTATTTTGCAAACCATTTAGCTCATTGGAAATATCTCCTTTTTTTGGGGGGTTTTATTGGTTAAAACTTTCTTTTAGGGCCTCAAAATCGCCCCACAAGTTAATGACATTCAAAAATATAAAAAATTCCAAAATTTTCATATAAACTAATTATTTTCCTTTTTTAATATCCTTTTCAATCTGAGCCATTGATCTCAAATTGGGTGAAATATGAGCCATTGATATGCACTCCATCGGCCATCGAATTTCTTCCTTTTCACACACAAAACTTTCTCCAAACTGTTGACCAAACCATCGGTCATCGACCCCACTCCCTGACGACCGATCTACACACAAATCCAAACCAACCGACCTAACCATCAATCATTAGTGATATTCATCGACGAATGGAATTCCTTACTAATTCGATCAATGCCCGACCATTGTCCCATCATAAATTAACAATCCCTGATGATTGAAAAAAACACTTCCTTAATTCGGCTGACCCGACCGTTGATCATCGACCACTTCTAGGATGATGTGGCAACTGTTGGGTATGTGTTATATTATTTGCATGTGTTTGTGTGGGTGCGTCAGATTCAACAATCATGTCTGACGATCCCAACTTCCTTCGTTGTTTGTGTCCTGTGCGTTGGGCGCTTTCCTAGGGGGGGCCAGGTTTGGACCCCCTTGGTTACGCATAGTGTTCGGGGTAGCGCCTTGAATTTTTTTTTGGGGTGTTTTTTTCTATTTTAGCGAATTTCTCTATTTTTAGCGGTTTTCTAAATTAATCCTGGATTAAGGGATTAGGGTTTTAGGGTTTTGGTAGCTACAAAATACCTAAAATATTGTATATATTGTATGGTGAATGATGAAATTAATACAATGAAGAGCTGAAATGTGCGACACCAAGGAAGGCTGGTTTTTTCCCGGTTAAGGGTTTCCAATGTAAATCTATGTGTATTATGCATATGAGCCATTGATTAATTTATGTTTTTCTTAAGAACCTATATGCATTTCTTTACTTCATAGGTTTAAAACTTACATGTGGTATCAGAGATCATTTTTGGATCTAGGGGAACGCCTTTGTTGCTAAGGGTTTGGCTCAGTCTTGATATATCAATTTTATCTTGGGTCTTTGATAAGCCTAGGTTCAGTGGGAGATTTTATAGTGGTGGTTTGAGTGCATAAAAAGGAATGGAAAGATCTTCTAAAATCAAGATATAGAAGTTCAACAGTAAAAACTTTGAGCTATGGAAGATCAAGATGGAGGACCTTATTGTAGAAAAAGAACAATGGAACATTGTTGATCTTGGTACACAGCCCACTAGTACGTAGTCTACTGGTACACATTCTACTGGTATACAACTTACTGGTACACAACCTATTGGTATGTCGAAGGAAGATTGGGACAAATTGAATAGAAGAGAAAGGAGTACTATTGGACTCTGCCTGGATGATTCAGTGTTTTTGAATGTCTCGAGAGAATCTACAACCAAGGAACTATGGAATAAGTTAGGAATTTGTATCAATTAAAGTCCCTCGTAAACAACTTGTTTCTTCGAAATAAGTTGTATCATATTAGGATGGAAGATGGAGATTCTATGTCAGAACATCTAAATTCCTTTAATACTCTGGCAAGTAAACTTGTCTCTGCTAACATTACAATTGCAAAAGAAGATAATTGTATTAATTTTTTATGTTCTTTTCTAGACTCTTGGGATAATGTAGTTGTAGCAATTGGTAGTACCACTAAATCTACATTGAGGTATGAGGATGTAGTTTCATCCTTGTTATCTGAAGAGATGAGGTGGAAAAGCATGGATAGTCAGAGCACATATGATTTATTTGGAAGAGTTCATACCCAAGAAAGGAATATCGATAAGTCTTCGGGGGGGAGATCTAAATCTACAGGTAGATCTAAGTCTCCAAGAAAATATTTGAGGAA
>CBVK0100227528.1:0-11618 GCA_900067695.1 Picea abies | reverse complement strand
GAGGAGTTGAAGAGTGTAATCGTTCTACTGTCATGGTTACACCATCTGCTAATTGACTTAGCTTCATATCACTGATGCCCTACATTTTTCTCTTCCATAGTTTGAGTTAAGAAGAACCTTTACTATGGAAGAGACTTTGAATCTAAGTGTTCTCAATGTTATTTCCATGGATGAAATCCCCCAAAGCATAGAAATCAATCTCTTGTGACCTTGGCACTCATCCCTTGAACTCAAAATGAATCCCAAGCCTAAGACTTGATTAAAATTCAACAAGTCATTTTGTGAACCAAAGAAGTTCTCATGAATTTTTTCAACCTAACTAGAGACTTTCTTACCAACTTATCCAGTCCACTCGTAGCTTTTCACATAAAATCCTTCGGTGTCATGGGAGGAGTTAACATGAAATTCTCTAGTTTCCCCTTGGAAGGCTTAACCTTAATATATTTTAGTATGACTACTACCAGTATTTGATTGAAACACTTAAATAAATTAATGCATGTGACAATATGACAATCTTAACAATAATTGCTTCTGTCCAACCAAAGACTTTCTTACCAACTCATCCAGTCCATTCAGAGAAATTGATATGAACTCCTTTGATATTCATTGTAGGAGTTAGCATAAACTTATCTGATTCCTTTGGGGGACTAAATATTATCACCAACATACTTTGCAAAAACTCCTCTGACACATTCGTTGGCTTCCGTACAATCTCGTTCAGTGTACACTAGAGACCCACACATGAAATCATCTAGTTTAGACCAGAGAAGTTTGCACAAACCTCTCTGATATAAATAGGAGAAGTTCCTATGAATTGCTCTGTTTTTTTGTTTTACATTTTTCTCATCTCTTGGACAAAGCTTAGCTTTCCATAATTCTTTCTATCACATTATCATCATTTGATGATGATCTCCCACCTAAAATCAACACGAGTGACTCCTTGGGTACTTCACATGGGTTATTCAAATAGACTTATTCTTTATAATAATAATAATAATAATCTATTTTTAAGGTCACGACCAAGAAAGACACCAAATAATCTATTCTTTATGCATATGTCTAACTACTGGTCTAATCACACTTATTTTTGTCTTTGGGCTAATGTCATCTATTCCTGGTAGATTCAGATATGTCTTCAACGAAGAAGGAAAACAACAAAGCGCCTATCACAGAGGCATCTGGAAGCGGTCACCAAAATGAATATGAACCATACATCATAGGAGTGATGTATGGAGACACACCTAAATTCCTAGAAAAGGGATAAGATTTGCTCAAGTGGGGCGACATTTATCAAATGTTCAAGAAATTTTTTTTTATCATTGATGTAGAATATCAAGATGAGCTCAAAATTTTCAGGAACAATAAGAAATATAGAACTCATAGAGTAGCAGTTCACGCTGTGGTATTCCCCTATGCCAATGTTGTCACCTAGATCCTTAAACACGTAGACTTAGGAAATAGGTATATCTACAATGCTCAAGGATATCCTATAACTTCATTCCAACCCGTGGATTTAGAAAATTGTTATCATTTGGAAAAAAGAATCTGCAAGATAGACAACGAACTTCTAAGGTGATTCAAGCATCCAACTAAAGACCTATGCCACATCTGGTACAAGCCAGATAAGAAGTTTAATCTTAGACCAATGGGGGGATACCCTACAAACATTCTAAGGAAGTTGTATCAATATATTGTGGCCATGCTATGTAGGTTGTAGGGATATCCAGATGCCTTGAAATTCTCACTATCGTATATTCCCTTGATTTACTATTGTTTAGACGAAGGATGCTCTTTCAACCGAGCTGCTATTTTTTCAACAAACTTAATAGAGGCTATCACATCAATTTTGGAAGCACAACCTGAGACATTTATGAAATTCCATATGTCCTCATACCTCATTGATATGATGTATGTTGCACACTAATACCCAAATATGGGCTGGGAATGGCAGCCGACAGACCCAACCATACACATATACTACAAGTTATTATGGGAGAATAAGTATAGGAAAGAATATCACAAGATTTGTGAGATATTTCTAGCCCCATTGTACAAGTTCATTATATGCACATTGGTTCTGTCTATGACCAAAAAATCATTGGTTTTTGTTAGGATAAAATGATATTGATACCTGATGGAGCATTGCACCTATATTATGAAAGAACTACATCTTCTTCTCTGATTTGTCCCATACAAACTAGTGCTCCAGCAAGTATCTTACCAGATGGTGATCAATGGAATTTGGAGAATACTCTATCAGGATAAGAATGTTATATGGCCCATGCTCCCAATATGGATTGGTGCCTACTCATTCTCCAACACCAAAAAGGTCCAAGATGAAGTGGATACACTACTCTCATACCACTTCGGGAAAGAGAGGTTCATGAGGCATGATCCAAAGAAAATAGTGAATTAACACTTTAACAATCTTGGCATGCCCTGGTAATATACATCATAGGCATGGGAGGAGGAAGAGGTCTATTGTAGAGTTAGGACCTATGATGAAGTAATTGCGAGAAGACAAGGAAAATCTATCAGACAGATTGTTGATGAAGAAAAGGCATGAGAGGAAGGAAAGAAGAAAGAATAAGAAGAAACAATGAAAGCATATGTTGCAACTACATATATGAAATCATGATCAACAAAAGAGGAAGAGCTAATTGCGAGAAGACAAGGAAAATCTATCAGACAGATTGTTGATGAAGAAAAGGCATGAGAGGAAGGAAAGAAGAAAGAATAAGAAGAAACAATGAAAGCATATGTTGCAACTACATATATGAAATCATGATCAACAAAAGAGGAAGAGCCAGTAATATAGAAGAAGAGGAGAGATAAAGAGAAGAAACACAAGAAAAAAAATATGCGGTGAAGAATAAAAGAAGAACCGATGAAGACAAAGATAAAGCTAAAGCTAATGTAGTAGTGAAAAAAACTAAGATAAAGGCTGCAGAAAAATAAAATGGTGAGAAAGATGCTATGGCAGTGGTAGCAGCAGAAGCAGTGAAGAAATAAGCAAGTGAGGATGCATAAAGGAAAACTGAAGAGCAATGTAAGAAAGGCGAAGAGGCAAGAAATGATGATGTTGCACCAATGGACATTGATATCTCAAAGATATCAACAAAAGGTATCAAAGGATATGCTCAATTCAGTGGGATAGGTCTTGAGATTTTTAACCCATTCAAAGGAAGCAAAGTGCCCAACCTAAATAGGTTCACATATGACAAGGCCACAGGTACTATCATGCAGGAAAAAATAAATAAAGTTGCAGTCACAAGAGGTAATCCAATATTAGTACTAACGTAGAACCCGGTGATGAAGAATGTCAATAAATATCTATTTTCCATAGCATCCGCTGGCACCTCTTTCATGACAGTGAAAAAATATAATGTCAAGAACTTATACCGTCAAAATATAGCGAAGGAGGAAATAATCAACAATATAGAAGAACAACTCAAAAAAGTAAAGATATACGAGGGTAGCCTGCAAAGATTCAAAGCTAGTATCAAGAAGGTCAGGGTAGAGCTAGAAGAGAAAATTGTAGATATGTACACCCACCTACATCATTTCCAAGAGATAACGACCACCAACATGGAACAACATAGCCAAGTGTAGGACAAAAACACTAATTTCAACAATATCCGGGAAGGCATAGGCGATATTGATAGATGGATCACCGAAAATACATATGCATCAATCGATCATCCACATCCCTCAGACATAGATAGGAAAGTTGATCTCACTACACTTGATCACTACTAGTAAGTTGGGTAGAGAGAAGAAATAGAGACAACCAAGTCAATGGAAATTTTTTTACAATGGCACAAAGTTGCACAAACTTTACTAAGACAATGTCATCTTCCCCCATTGGAAGACCTCGAAAAACTCTCGTCATGGAACAACTTATAGAGAAATTACAACAAAGTACAATTCAAAGGGGATAAATAACTGAATCAACCTCAGAAGTGACAATGGACTTGATCGAGCAACATCTCATTTAACCCACCAAAGTCCACACTATGATCCAGGAATTCATGGCTACTTTGGAGAAAGATATGTAGACTCTTAGTGACAACACAACCATGCATAAGTTCATTCTCAAGAAATTGACATACTGCCAGATCATAGCACTTTATGATCAGTCAAAGATGTGGAAATCTTACATTCAATATAAGTACACATGAAAAATACATAACAAAAAATTCAAATTTTCTATCAACTACATACTATTTTGTCTCTTTCCTATCCACCTTCAATTTTTTCTTCATTCTCTCACATGTCAAGCAACTACTAAGGGAATTTAAAATGTTTTGTAACTTCTCCTTGAGGAATGCAAGAAGTAAGCTTTGGGAGTTAGCAATAATTGTATAAATATAGGGAGAATCCCATTTGGAGGGGGCTCTTCTAGCATTGTATAGACTCAAGAACTATTTCAAGGAAGTACATCATGTTAATGAATATTGAGCAGCCACCAGGGCCAACTTTTGATAGAGCGAAGAACTTATGTGTATTGTTGTGTGTTGTGAACTATTTCGAACATAATGTTTGGTACTCACATGGAATTTAAGGATATGCTTTTCTTATAGACTTTTCTGGTGCAATCTATGTTACGTTTTCAATTTCATTATTCTTTCTTACACTTAATTTCCTAAGAACGTGAGTTGTTGATGTATGCAAAACTATGATTTAGAATTTTCTAGTATGTTTTTACATGTGTTTATAACTTTTCACCTTCATGAAAACTATCTGATTGGGGTATTTGCAGAGTTTAATTTCATTTCAACTCATATGGTTACTATAGTTCTATCCTAGCTAGATAAGATATATTAGAAGTAGATTATATTTCCTTTTTATATTTACATAGTATTCATATACATATTTCATTTACATAACCATTCATATTTCAACCTCATAGCCAGTAATGGAAGTTGGGCCAGAATCTAGACGGGTCTCCTAAACCAAACGTTGCATAGTCTAATTGGGACCATGTACCAGGGGAAACACCTTAATGTTGTGTTGAGCACTCAACACACCCTAAAAATTCTATGTCCATTTCTACTTTTTGGGTACCACTTGATCCTTTGAACTGTCTACTAAAAATTCTATGTCCATTTCTACTTTTTGGGTACCACTTGATCCTTTGAACTGTCTATTTTCACTTTAGTATGAAACTGATGCTTGTTCTTATCTTTTATGTTTCATGTTTGAATTGTTTAAAGTATGCTTGAACATACGACAAAGAATCATCTTAACTTTAAATGGGACTTAATAACTATATAAGAAACCGACAGTCTAAAGATTTCCCCTCGACACGCTTAGGAAGTTCGACATCGGTAAAGGTTAAAGGTGATGAAAATTTCTTGAGAAGTTTGAAATAGCCGAGCATTGATCTTCATCAGCGTTGGTGAATGAAAGTCTCTCTTTTTGCGAATGAGATTCTGTAGGAATATCGCTGAAGACCGATCCATTTGTCTTCGACAGAAAAATGAAAAGAGTAAGTGCCACACAAGGAGAGGAGTGGTATCAAATACCGCCAACTCTCGATATGATTTCGGCATCGGAAATTTACAAAATGATATTCCACAAAGAAAACTACACATTAATTTTTCATTTTAATGCCGATCCCCGACGCCATCCAAGCATCAACAATCACGGTATCTAGTTCTCCTTACTCACTATCCGAGTGCTAAATTTTATGTTTAAATATTTTAATAACCTTGAGTTAATAACGCCACATCAACATCAATCGACATCGGAAGTTTTGAAGGGAAAATATCAACAAACTTACAAGGCAACTCAGAATAATAACAATTATAAATCCCATATTTTGCACGAAAACTTAGATAAGAAAACACAGTAAATTTACATACAAAAAGGGAACGTGATACATTCAAAAGACATTTTTATATATATATAAAATTAAAATCTCCTGCCAAGCTCGAGTTACATACATTTAGACACCACTGACGTCTTGACTAACCAGCTTGGTCACAGTGAGAATATAAAACCCTTAAAAAAAGAAAAAAAAGAAGAGAAAATTGTCAAGCATCACTTCGGAGAACGCAAAGCAAGAGCCCGCCCATTATGTATCTCCTGCACATAGACCTTCTCCCAGACTACTCCTCATGCCCTATAATGTTTTCTTTTCCTCTTTCATTTTCATCCTCTACGGCTCATGCAACTGCACAATTGTATCTTGTGCTTCCTGAAGCTGTCTCTGGAGCCAAACTGTGCTTCCTTTGTGACCCTGCGACACCGACACCTCCCAGTTCTTCGCCTCCAACCGAATCCACAACTCTCTATTTTTTTGGTAGACTTTGTCTATGGCAAGTTGGGTCCACTCTAGCTGTTGGATGGGACTCTTAACAGCAGAACTTGGTGCCTTTTCCCTTCCCTTTCATCTCCCTCTTCCTCTACTAATAGTCCTGATAGGTTCTGACCAATTAGTGAGCATCATAGACCCCTCAGTGGCTGGATGTAAACTTAGCTCAACTGGTAGGTGGTCTTCTTCCCTTTTTCCCTTATCTTTACTAGGCCTTCCCCTTCTCCATGGTGTCTTCTCCTGAGAGGGAATGACCCCCAGCATATGTATTTCAGATGAACTTCTCTCCACCCCTAGCTCCACTGGAGATGCTGAGACCATTTCTGAGAAAAGGTCGGTACCTCCCATTGGAGCTTCAAGGACACTGGAAGCCAATAAGAAAGAGTCCCAGGCACGCTGGGGCTCAGACCTAGCACTTCAGCTACCTCGCAAACCCCATCCCTTGTTTAAGGGGGATCCCATAGTGCAACAACATAGTGGCTTAGACATCTACAGATGGTAAAGGAATACTTCATGGAGTTTCGCCAGAATAAATTCGCAAGACTAGCATTACAGAGGCATAAAATCAGCATATGCTTATAATTCCCCATAGAAATCCTAGAATTTATAGCGGAATGAAGAAGCAAAATAGATCATGCCAAATAACACTCATGCCTTGTGACAGGATGTATTGAATATTTAACGTGTCACAATTTCTCGATGGATGCAATTCAGAATGCATTAAACACCGATGATTGGAGTTGCAGGGAATATACGGTACGATCACTCCAATCTCTTTAAACTCCCCAACTTCCATTATTAACAAATGATAGTTTACACACTTGGTGATATGGCTTCTAGAGGCATTTAACGACTTCCTTATTATGGTATCTGACCTTTTGGGAGCGTACGCGTGCATGCTCAACTCTAGCCTCTTTTCCCATCCCCAAAGGTTGAGCGACTACTGTGATGGTTTCGACGTTCATATCTGTTGTACTTGATTTTCCACGGTATGGCACGCTGACGTAATTCATTTAAACTGAAGATGAGCGATGGCGTGGAAAAATACATCATAGGTCATTCAAAGGGGTGACTGGGATCACGTAAGTATTGCACGATCGAGATTAACGAAATCCATAGGTACGCATCATTTTATTCTATTTGTTTGTACCTTATATTATATTACTTGATCACTAAACTGCCTCAACCCTGATTGTAGGAAAGATTCCCTGATTATCGAACAAAGATTTCTCCGTGATCTCGCCGAAGAACTTGAAAGAAACATCAAAATAGAATCAAAAGAGAAATGAAGGATATCGGTCTCCCCGAGTTCGACACCCCCAATAAATTTATCAACTTGAGTGACATAGTCAAGCTGCATGCCAAACAAGACTCGCTATGGACTGAAGAGCTCACAAAGATAATCGATGCGAAGCCAGGGAAAGTACAACAATTCACAGAATATCCGATCAGAGCCCAAACCATGATACAATAGTTGAACTCTAGTTTAATAAAGTACCAGATGCATGCAGTGGATATTAGAGGAATATATGCGGCTCTGATGGAACAACACATATTTCCATGGGCCCAAACTTGTCAAGAATTGTTTATCATCTGGACTGAATACGAGAGAAGTCACCCTTTCCAAGAAATATCTTGGGTTGACTATTAAAGAAATTGTTAGAAGATAACACCACATGGAAATTTTTTCTTTGCTTAAACTGCGCTTAGCCATTAATTTCAGTTAAACTTTATATTATAAATAAAGACATCAACCAATTAGTTAGAGGGATGTTTGTTGTAAGAACTCTTTCTTTTTTTTGGTTGTTAAGAATTATTTTGAAGCTACTATGAATTTACAAGTCCTTCTAGACCAAATACAAACTATTTTCATCAGATGCATTTGATTGGACTTGGAGAAGAACTACTTCCTATGGTAGATGAATTATTTTTCTTTCCATTATCTTATTACATATGTTCTTTCTTTCTGATAATTAGTTTCTCAGAAAGTAATTGGATGCTCACATGGTTAATGTATTAGTACTAGGCCTGTGGTATAGAATCATTGTCTTCATGTTTGAGCAGAGGGTTATCCCAAGCTCATCCTCTTCCCCAGTAGTTAAAACTTAATCCTGTTTGTTTTCAAGTTGGTTTATACTGGATTTCATATCTCATACTAGCCCCACCCAAGAGAAAATACATAAGAGAACATTCCTAACTGAAGGAAGAGACTTCACAAGAAAACACAAAGCCCATCGATAAATTGGTCGGATCACAAGATCTGGAGAACCTTTCCATCTTCAAACACTGCATAGTCTAATTGGGCCTCAGTGGTGGGTTTGGTTCCTACTATTGAGTCAAGGGATTTAAGACCCATCAACAAAATTGGCTCTAGAAGCAGGGCCTAAGAATGAATGGCTGAATATATATTTTATATAGCATTTCAAACAACCTACAGATTCGTAACAACCCACATGCATGGCTAGTCATTCAACAAACATCCCACCCACGATAAGTACTCTCGAAGTGGGTAACTCACCCCAACCTGAGGAAGAACCTTTTCACCCTAAAATACCTTACGCCCTTCCTCACGAGGAAGTAAATCAATTTAGGAGAATCACAAGAGTCCATGCCCGATAGATCGGTGCGTTGTCCTTAGCTCCCATACTCCCTCGAAGGAAAAGAAAAGGAATACCAATGGTTATCACTCCCGAAAAGGTTTTTGTACACTCTGTAGAAGACTTAATAGATTTTGCGATTACCAAAATCCAAGAACCTCTTGATTTGATACCCAAAACACTAGTTTTCGACATCTTCGATCCAAATGAATTTTCGGAAGAAGAAGATTTTGACTCGAATTCTGAAGATATCAAAGGTAATAATAACCATGAGGAAGGAGGGGAAATCTTGGGTTAGAACAACCAACCTTTGTTGGCTAGAGACGTCGTGGCCATCCCTGGATGAGTACATAATCTTCCCCGGCACTCGAAGAAGCTGCTTCCCAAGTACGACCCCTAGACCTCAGGTTTACCTAAAGATCATATCAAGAAGTTCATACTCATGATTAGACTCATGAACGTTCAACATGAAGACATAGTATGAAAGATTTTCCCCTACACATTTCGAAATTTATCTTCCATGTGGTATTTTAATCTGCTAGTAGGATCTATAACTAGTTGGACCAAGTTTGAGAAATATTTTCTAGATAAATTTGGAGAGGAAACTCCTATGGGAACTCTGATGGATGATTTGGTCACAACCACCATGAGTTTGAAAGAAAGGGTCAAATATTTCAATCAAATATTCATGACCATCTTGAACAAATTTCAGCCCATGGAAAAACCAACTCAAGAGTTGCAGATGGAGGTTTATGCTAACACACTCCCGACTTCTATTTCTATGTTTGTAAAGAGGAGGTTTATGCTAACACACTCCCGACTTCTATTTCTATGTTTGTAAAGAGAGCTGCTAAGAAAACCCTGGCGGAAAATTTTGAAGAGGAAAGACAATAGAATTCTAGATGAAAGGATGTAGAGAAGGGAAAGCCTCTCTAGTAAATAAAAAAGTCCAGCCCCCTCCCAGGAGAGGACTCCTTCTAACTAGACTGTTAGGGAAACCAACTGAATAGGCTCTCGACAAGGGTAATGGAGATATATAATATCTACAACACATGGTTAATAAATTATCAAAAGAGATCACAGACATGAAGAGAAATGTGGGAGAGGGAAACCTAGGCCAAAGGCCCTATAAGCCTTTCTTTAAAAGGAACCATCCTTTCAAAGCAATTGAACCTCCTCCAGCTAACTTAAATATTGATCTAGGTAATGTTGCATCTGATTCTTTTTGTACTTATCATCAAGAAAAACACTCCAAAAGAGACTACCCTCAACGGGTACATGCCATGAGCTTGATGGCCAATCGGTTTCTAGACGAAGTCTCCCTAACCAAACAACCAAGTAGTTCGATTATGAATATTGTTGACCAGGAAGAGATTGACTCACCATGAGATACAACCATGTTGATATGGAATCCCAACCTGATCATTCCATTCGAAGACGTGTTTGAGTATCAGGAACAACTCGCAGAAGTTTAGGTGGTACAAACATGCAGTAAGGGCCCACCTGGCTCGAAATATACTGACGTCACCCAGGCCTCGAAAAGTAAGTTAACACCCGATCACCCGAAAACATCTTTTTCTCTTGGTAAAAATCCTATACACATTCATACCCAGGAATCACCCAAAATAGATTACAACATGGTCGAATATTTGAAGAAGATAAAGGCCAATATATTAGTTATGGACATATGTAGGATTCCTCAACAAAAGGAATTTATGTTACAAGCTTTGAATCTAGTAGAAAAATTGACGACGGGTAATGGTCCAGAAAGAAATCTGTCTTCCACAGATATGGTGGGCAAACCAATTGTGAACACCTATTTGAGAGATAGAAAGGAAAATCCTTTTGTCCCACCTTTCCTCTTAACGTTCGAAGTCTTCAATAGAAACCTTCATAACTATTTGGTAGATTCTGGAGCGTCTTCCAATGTTGTGCCCTTGTCTATTTGCAAAACATTAAATGCCATGCCTCTCAAAAGTGATTAACATGTCATACAACTAGACATGACCTAGGTCAAGGTCATATGAGAACTCAAATATGTGATGATCAAAATATCGACACACCCCACATTCGTGCAGGTGATTGACATCATTGTAGTAGATATCCCAGAGGCATATGGGCTATTACTGAGTCGAGATTGCTCTGAAAAGATAAATGGGTACTTTAGTATAGACCGGGAACACCTTTGGCTACCAATGAAGGGATACAAGAACATGATCCAAATTGATAGGGAGAGATATATGAAACATACGGTCACTGATCTAGAAACCCTGAATGAACCCTCATCCACAGATTTCTCCATACTGGGCAATTATTCTTGCAATTCCTACTTCAGAAACTTCACTCCTCTCTTGTTCGATGTTCCTCTTACCCAAAAATATGAATTGGGTTTTCAAGAGAAATCGTTGATACTGACAGGAGACACCCTCTTCTGTCAAAACCCTGCGCTAGAGCTTGCAAAACAAAAGGTAGGAGAGCAAGAAACTAATAAGGGAAATGAAAAGAGCAATTTTTTCTCAACAATTTGGACCCTATATTTTTATGGATCCAAATTGCAAGAAGGGTCAAGAGAAGAGTGGATCCTCATCGATCCTAAAGGTAAACGTCATTTGTTGTCTTGTAGGCCAGAGTTCGAATGCACCAACAACACTGCCGAATATGAAGCTCTGGTACAAGGATTAAAGAAAGCCATAGATTTGAAT
>CBVK0100227516.1:0-11967 GCA_900067695.1 Picea abies | reverse complement strand
TCATAATGGTGGTTGTGGATCGCCTTTCCAAGTATTCTCATTTCTACGCTCTTCAACACCCATTTACTACATCCATGGTGGCTCAACTTTTCATGGACCAGGTCTTCAAGCTTCATGGCAGGGTTTCATGGAGGAACCTCCATAAGAAAAGTAATGGATTCTCCCTTCCCTTCTCCTTCTTATTTTCTATTTTACTTTGCATTTCTCTTATTGATTTGCTAATTTTTTTTGTTGTTTTGTTGTTGCAGGTTTAATGGAGAAAGAAGAAAAAATGACATTTTGGGGGGTTTTGCTTAATGCATATATCTAGTTCATGGGTGTGGCCTAAGGAAGTCCATAGAATTATTATAAGGATATCTAGGTTAAAATATGGACACCCATCTATCTCTTACTACTTACTTTCCCCTTAGTATTAAATGATGAAATCTATCTAAGATTTGCATTATTCACTTGTTTGCATGCATAGGTAAGGTTAGTTTCAATTCATATATGCACTTTTAATGATCGATTTTTGTGGGAATGTAGCTCACATAGAATTCTTTCCTTTTGGGAAGTGACTTGGGTTCAAATACAAACATTCCCTTACCATTTTCCATTTCCATTTTCATTTTTTACCATTTTCCATTTATATTTCTGTAAATTCTAATTTGAACTAGGTTAGTCTAGTTTTATTTCATATATGCACTTTTAATGACAAAATTTTGTGGGAATGTAGCTCAAATAGAGCTCTTTTCTTTTGGAAAGTGATCTAGGTTCAAATCCCAATATTCCCTTACCATTTTTTCATTACCATTTTCTATTTTTATTTCTATAAATTTTAATTTATAGATAGTGGGCACTAAAGTTGATGCTAAACACCACACAAAATTCGATGCTAATGTCGGTGCTAAAGTTGGCTCTAAACCCAACACTAAATACAAAAAGTTGTTTAATGCCAAGAAAATGCTCCAACTTGAAAAAATGAACTATAATTCGGTGCTAATGGGGTTTTGTCGTAGTGTATACAATGATTTAATACAAAAAAATAGGAATTAGAATTATACCAATTATTTTTTTCATTTTAGTATCTGTGTTGGTGAGATGAATGGGCCATAGGCCTAACATTTTATAGATCAAAAGTGCATAATATAAGGATGATGTGAATGCTTATTGAATATATAGTGTTTTGAAGTTGGTTATGAGTTTATGGTACATTTGGGGAAGGAGAACCATCCCAAGGGTGCATATAGTAAATTGAATGTAAAGAAGATTTGACCCTGTCAGATTAAGATGAAATTTAGAGAGAATGCATACTAGGTGGAGTTGCTTGAAGAATTCAATATATTTCTAATATTCAATGTGTTTGATATGTTTAAGTATGAAATAAAGACATCAAAATATGCAACAAAAAAATATACATAAGTTTATTGGTGTAGCTAAATACCCAATAAGGACGTTGAGGAGATTGAAGAAGTGTTGGATGAAAATATTTTTTAGAACATACATAACAACATATAAGCAATACTTAAAGAAATGGAAGAAAAAGGCCATAGAGGAGAGTACTTTGAATTCTGGAGATGAGTATCAAAGAATTTGTAAGTGGAAGGCATTGGTCAATGAAGAGTAGTGCATAGGAGTTGCATAAGGATGTTGAAGTCTTTATTCGTATGGGGAAAAGATTGTAGGAACATCTAGATTATTCACTAAGCATTGACATAGTGAAGTGTAATGGACATGTATGTGCATGTGAACACAAAAATAAAGTTGAGCGCAAGCATAAAGAAATGTGCATAATAAGAAAGCACAATAGGAGAAATGGGGTATGGAAAATGTGCATGCACTAGATAAATTATAATGGTTAGGGTGAAAAAAGAGATCAATACACATGCACTAGATAAATTATAATGGTTAGGGTGAAAAAAGAGATCAATACACAAAGAAGTAAATCACATCACAAAATATTGTTGCAAGGCAAAAGGACATGCAACTAACTGTATGGTGCATGAAGGTGCATAGGGAAAATGAGGTGATGCTTGAGGAAGTTGAATCATCAATCAAAAAATCATTGGGTGTACAACCTTACAACTGACCTACTTATATGTCGAAAGTATACTAGTGGAAAAGCCTATAAATGTGAGGGACTTGAAGGAGATCAAATTGGTTGGTCTCCACAAAACATTGGAGGAAGGATGAGGATAAAGACAAACCAAGTGAAGAGCCTAAGGAAGGAGGAAAATGAATAAGTTGAGGCTGAAGGTTGAAGTCCAAGAGAGAGTTGGACATCAAGAATAGAGTATGGTTTTAAGACATGTGTTGAGTATATATGTAAATATGTTATTATGTTAATGAGAATGAGTAGACTAGATATTTATTGTCCTCCTTGAAAGTTCATGTGCAATGCTTTCCTTCATTATATGATTCATTTACAATGTGTTCTTAAAGCTTATGCTACATAATAGTTATGTTTTTTAGAGTGCTTAACACTCAAGCCTAGGCAATTGTGTTGAAGGGGCCAATGTACATCCTCTGCACCAACCATGATAACATTTTCCTTGGTGATGTTATGACAACATTTTCCTTGAACACTTTTGGTGGCATGCCATATCTAGTTATAGAATATATGTATTTTATTTCAAAGATGAAATAGTAAGCAAATTAGTCTCAAAAATAAGATTTATAGTAATGATTTGTTGTCAAGATAGAAGTGTAAGTATTTTTACTCTTTGGATATTTTAGTGTTTATTTATAGTTTTTGTTTAGAAAGAAGCAAAAATATAAATGACACTTTAAAATTAGATAATTCCTAAATATTTTTATTCTTTGGATATTTTAGTGTTTATTTGTAATCGTTGTTTAGAAAAAAACAAAAATATAAATGACACTCTAAAATTAGATAATTCATATTCTTGAAAAAAGAAAATTATAAAGATATCTATTTTGTGATTTAGGACTTCCAAAATTTGAAAGTCTTTATACCTCATATATTATGAAAGGCACTTCACCTACTTTAATAGAGTGAAAAAAACCTAGTGAATAAATGGAATGTGTTCTATGCTATGGCATTCATATAGGTCACATTCCATTCAATTATAGTTAGTTTTTTTTCTACTATCAAGACCAACCAAATTAAATAATTTGCCACACTTAACCAAGATAAATATACTAAAATAACAAATCTAAATTCTAACTTTTGGACAGTAATGATAACCAAAACAATTGTTAGAAAAATTCACATTGCCTTTAAGATCACAGATTGTAGGTTGTTTTGATTGGGAATCAATAATGCCATAAATGAGGCTTATTTGACCGTTTTGTAAATATTTTATTTGTACATTGAAATAGTAGTTTTTATATACTTATTTTTCTTGACGAGTTTATAAATATTTGAATTACAATGAATTAACGCTTCATGCATTTATAACTAACCTACTAAATATTTGAATTACAGTGAATTAACACCTATTAATATCATGCATTTATAACTAACCTATTAAATATTTGAATTACAGTGAATTAACACCTATTAATATCATGCATTTGTAACTAACCTGCCTATGACTAGATTGACAATAGGTTTGTACACTAGTGATACCTATCCATTTTAGTGTTTATCTATAATAATTTTGATGAATGAAATGCTCTATTAAACATACAGAGTTACTCAAATCTTCTGAAGGAAATATTCACATATAAAATTTACCTCATGATAATACGATTTTTTTTTTATATATATTTTTAAAAATCAGATCATCACAAGTTTTTTTGAAATGGTAATATTTTGTTTTCAAAGAGTTGTATTCAATTACAAAACATGCTAATTTTTTCAGTTTTCATTGTTGGTTCCCTAGATTGATGTGGATGTGGATTATAGAGGTATAAAGGGTTCGAATTGAATTTGTGTTTAGGATTTGTTTAAGTAATGTTATGTCATTAATCTTTTTCATAATTTTAGCATCTTTATTAAATATTGGGACTTAAATTAAAAGTGAAGTCACTTGCTTAATTCATGTGTTTTCTTGTGAAATTGATCTTTTCCATGATTTTTGACATTATTGTTGAAATTTGGGACTTAAATTAGGAGTGAAGGTAGAAAACATAAAATCATAGATTAGAAATATAAATGATTACAATAAGACCACCTCTTCAAGCTAATTAGAGGAGGCTTGATGGAATCATTTGCGGTAATAACTATGTTGAGTCTTTTGGCTATGATTGGTTAAAAGTATCAAAGATAACATCATGAATTTTTATGTAATATATCTAATTAATCACTATTTATGAAAGAGACCATTCTAAGTTCACAATTTCAACAATATAAATTATAACCTATAATTTGTATATGTATTCATTATTTTACAATATATATTCAATTATCAATATGCATTTCTATGCATATATTTTCATGTCTTTGACCAGTGGTGTTAGAACAATTCATCTAGTTCCTTGTATAGAAATTAGTGGCGTAGTGATCCATGTCCATCACCACTACCATTTCTTTGCATTAGTTAAATAATCATTATCATTAAAATTTTGCTAATCCCTTTTAGGTTTCCTTACATGTTCATCATGTTCATTATATTCCATACCAAAAAATGTTCATAGTCACTACAAATTTGACTTTCTTCTCTTCATCAATTTCTTCATACTTGAAAGATTATTACATAACATATATGTTATGTAATATATTTGTCCATAGCACTTACCCAATCAACCAACTCCTTAGAAAAATGTTCATAGTCACTACAAATTTGACTTTCTTCTCTTCATCAATTTCTTCATACTTGAAAGATTATTACATAACATATATGTTATGTAATATATTTGTCCATAGCACTTACCCAATCAACCAACTCCTTAGAAAAATGTTCATAGTCACTACAAATTTGACTTTCTTCTCTTCATCAATTTCTTCATACTTGAAAGATTATTACATAACATATATGTTATGTAATATATTTGTCCATAGCACTTACCCAATCAACCAACTCCTTAGCATTTATATTGCCTTCATGTGTAGGTACTTCTGTTTTGGGTCTAAAAATAGCCCCTAAGATTGATCTGAGTAGTCTTATCTCTATAGCCTCTTTAATAGGATCTGCCTTTTTTGCTGGAGGCTCTTCCTCTCTATCACTGACATCTCCTATATTAGCATTACATTGTTGAGAAGTTTCCATGGCTTCTAGTCATGCTTGAAGATTTCTCACCTCTTCAAGTAATTCTGCATTCGTGATTGTTCTTCCTCGACCTCTTCCACGGATTTTGAATGCCATCTCTTGACAAAGCAGACCTTCTCTCACTCCTATAGGAATTGATTCCTGCTCTGATACCAAAAACTGTGTAGGGGAAAGAAAATTTTTGTATGACAAAAAAAAAATTGTTTCAGACACACATCTCTGATTTCCAGAAGGCATGTTACCTTTCTCTGATTTCCAGAAGGCCTGTAAGAGAAGTTTTTGTTTTCTTTGTTCTATTTATGCAGGGATTGCATCTGTGTTAGTTCAACATCAACAAAATTATATCAATGGTTCACACTAAACCTTTTATCCACTACTTCTGTTCAACCATGATTTTACACAATCTATGCCAATATCTATAAACAAGAGGAAAACATCCGATCAAATTCTCTATTTTCGCATTACTATGACAATACCCGGATCCACCAAGGTGAATGTCGATTTCATTTGACCAAGGAACATTTTTTTGGCATCCAATCAAAATAAAACCGATGGAATTCGCCCCTTGTAAATGCTTAACACTACAGATCATGTTTTCTCATTTGTTTTGGTATACTACAGACACATGACTATCCACCAAAAAAATTTGCTCTTGCATCACAGTAACAAAGAAATGCAAAAACAAACTCAATAAACATACCCACGATTTGAAGTGAAGTATTCCTTTATCGGAGTATTACAACTCATTGGTTACCTTTTGACAAACGATCCTCCTCGAATTTGACAATGGAACGTTTGAATAGCTCATTCGATCCTTCAATAGTTAAATCGATTTCCCATTCTAGTCATCCAGAACACAATCTACATCGAGCTCTACTTAACTCTGGAAAACATTCTCAACAAACACAATTCACATTCTACAAGGTTTCTTTATACGATTTAGTCTATGCTTGAATCGTTGCAACAAGTCGATTGTCATGAGCACATTCACTATAGAATTGTTAAAACATCAATTTAATCGATCATTCGACAGAGAATTCCTTGAAAGAGGAGAGTGAGAGCATAGATTGACTGCAAAATTTATTCAGTTTCATTCCAAACCTATGTTGCTCCCCATTTTTCATTTTTTTACAGAGATCTAACTGCATTTATATGCACATTGAGGCAGTTTGATCATGATTCACAAAGGGTGGATCAAGTCACTAATTTTTTGGAAAAAAAAAATATAATCTAATCCCTAAACCTTGCTAATTGTTCTATCAACCTATTCAAAATAACCATTACAAACAAATTTGGAAGAAACAATCCCTTATTTGCAAACTAACTCTTTTAGAATCCAAAACAAATGAATGGAACCCACTCCCTTTAGTAAGGGTTTGTTTGACCTTCTAAAGGTCAAAGGGTTTGTTTGACCTTCTTGAGGTCGAAACATTTTGAGGAGATACTCCTGCATCACATAATATTTTAGATAAAATGGCTACAGGGGTACATAGCCACAATGATCCAAATCCTTTAAGCGTACATTGAAAGAAATATGTGGAATACCTAATGAAAAATTAGAAGAACCATGAAAGAAAATAGGTCATTCACAAAGTGACGAATCCTCTTATCAAGCTCCAAAGGATGAGCACTCTATCTTGTTGTGGAGTGCTCTCTCTCATTGATCTTTCCTTACCTATCTATCCATACAAACTTCTCTCATATATCCCTAGTAAGGATTCTAATTCCATTTGTTGGTTGATACAACATGTGTAAATAAATGACAATATTCCATGAAACTGTGACAAAGGAGTGAGTATCCCGAGGCTAACTAGGGCCTTTTTCTTTTACATATAGGCTTTCATCTCTCATAAATCATCTTGAGGCTTAATATCAATATCATCTAGAGAATATTATTTTTTTACTATCACACAATATCCATAGCCATATGATTTACAAATTTTATTCCCAAGGCCAACCTCTACTCAATAGTATATTGAAATAAGATATACAATGCATTCATAGCAATGTGTATCTTATTAGCCATTTATTTCTTAATTTGAGATATATCTTCTCTAATCTACCTTGCTTGACTTATCCTTGAACTAAAGTATAGGATTGAATAATGCCATGGATATTTTAATCTTCTCCCATAAAATCTTGTAGACTTCAATCATCCTATCCCTTCAAAAAACTTGTTTTATTATCTCCATTTTAGTTGTTGATTCTTCCATATGTTTTAGAATTGTAGTTTTTTTTCGGACAACTAATGGTGCTATAGCTTTAAAGGTCTTCACCTTTCCTCTCATAATGTCACATTCAACTCTCTAATTTTCATCTCTCCTTCAAAATAAAGGATCTTGTTGTTCTTACCTTGTAGATCCATTTGCAATATTTTTGGTTGGTGTGACGAAATCTTTCCTTGTGTTTGATCCTCCATTTGCAATATTTTTGGTTGGTGTGACGAAATCTTTCCTTGTGTTTGATCCTCTAGGGTTGCTACTTTCTCTTTCAAGGATTACATTGAGTGGTTTGGTCTTGAAAATAACCTTCCAAAGATGTGGTTTGGTTGTTTTTTATAGTAGATTTAGAATGTGTTCCTTGTAAATCCTTCCATAGTGATCCCATGTGCTTCTCTAAGGTCTTTCATTTGGCTAGGATGTTTTTGTTCTCAAACTTTAGAGTCTCTTACAGTGTGAGGGAATCTTCTATTTCTATAACGACCTTTGGATCTTCTCCCTTTTCACCCTTTGATTTCTTGATGATGTTCTCTTTAGCTTTCAACTTATCCTTTTCATTCCTAAGATCATTTTAAAACTTTTCAATTTGTTTAAGTAGTTTAGTAGCCCCGAGTGTATTCTTTTCATATCCATAATAAACTCCTTGAATATTTTCTTTCATTAATTGTATCTGACCTTTGGTGGGTAATTGGTTTAATTCAATTGATATCCTAGTAGTGTTGTAGTCTTTTGGTTTCATTTGATCTTTTGGTTTGGACACTCTAGGTTTCATAGAATCCATGTACAACCTCTCACCATATTGATCCTTGATAGTTATCATTCAATTATGTATCGGATTAGATGAAAATAATTATGATGTATGTTGTTTGTTCCTCTTTTTTCTATTGGCTTTCTTGACATTGTACCCCATTTGCTATTTTTTCGCATACCTAGTTTGTAATAGGTCATGAGTTTGAAATGAGGTACTAGGCACATTCCAAGTAGAGGGAAAGTGAAGGGTTGGATTAATTAGGGAGAATGAGGAGGAGTGATTATATTTTTTGATCGGANNNTTAATTAGGGAGAATGAGGAGGAGTGATTATATTTTTTTTTTTCAAAATTTTTACTTACATTCATCACTTTGCGAAGCAACCATAAGCAAGGGATTTCTATTCCTCCAAAATTGCTCTAGACTTGCACCTTGCCACAAAATACCAGTGGGATACAAGCACTCTCAAAAACACTCGCCAAGAGGTAAACGTGTCACTAGGAATACTTGAAGCCTAGTGGGAACAATAAGGATGTCTTGACCAAGAAATCCCCCTTGAAAAAAATGTGTTGGACCTTTTATTAAGGTTATAAGTTGCATTATGCTTAAGCTTTAATTGGTTATTTTTTTCAAAAATTGTCGGAAGAACCACAGTATTTAATTGTATATTGCGGCGTCAAGGTATTTAAATGAACTAATTTAGGGAATCGTGAATAGGTAACAAGCTTGACTAGATGTGAAATTATTGTTTCTAGTTTGTTTTCTTTCTAATTTTTTTTTTTTATAGCATGGAGCAATTGCATTAGGTGTTGGGATATCACTACATTGCATGAGGTATACATGATAACAACTGGTCTTTGAGGTTTAGGGAGTGGGTCAGATCTTTGTATCTGATCTCTTCTTGTCGTATGGTATGCATATTTGTTCTTTTCATTTTTTTAATAATAGTCAAGTGTATTTGTCATGCCTTGTAACTTTGATCATGAATCATAAATATTGCATACATTGGTGTTAAACTTGTAGCTTGGTGAAATTTCCACAAATCACATCAAAAGGTGGATTTGAACTTACTTATTTTAAGCATTTTTTATATTGTGTTTTTTAACAAGAAAATCATATTATGTCATCTATTCATAGTGTATTTTGATTTTTTTAAAGATACTTCTATATCTATTTGTTTATTCTGGAATGTTCTTTGTGTGGTTTGATATTTGCTTGTCATATTATTTCTATTTATGTACCTGATATTGGCTACTTGTTCCATTTTGGATGCTTCTTTTTCGTAAGAAAATATTGATTTTTATTTTCTTTATTGGTGCATAATGAGTTAGTCTCATTTAATTTGTATATTAGATTCTTTCTCTGACTAGTGTTCACAGATTTTAGATGGAGTTGTTTTTTTTTATTGCAAATATTATTGAAAGCCATGTTCAATTATTACGACTTTGTGATTGTAGAGATGGAACTCTTGTCGATCGAGATAGTACTGGAAGTACTCAATTTTGGGATGCTCACCAAGGAACTTTATTACAAGCGTTTACATATCATAAGGGTTTTTTTTTTAGCTTTGGTTGAAACACCAAGACATCAAGGTGTATTTTCTACTAGTTCTAAGCTGCAACACTTTGTAATAGGTCAAGCAACTATTTAGATATTTTGTTGAGCTAAGTGGAAGAGTTTAAAACCATGTCAAGTGAATAATAATACCATTTTTCTCTTGTGGATACCGATCTTTCTTTGGTGGTAGTTGTTAATAGAAAAATATATTTATGGTGAATGTCTTCCCTCTTGTATTTTGTTTGCTTGGTAGGAAAGGAGCAAGCCACTTATGCTATATTGTGGTTGTATGATTTAAAACAATGAAATTTTTAGTGTAATTATGTCCAACTACTGGAACAATGTGAAATGTGTCTCAGTTTGCACAATAGACTAATTATGACATGTTTTTTCCCCTTTCCTATTTTATATCTTTATAGTTAGGATGACATGACAAAATTGAGGGAAAAAAACAAAATATGTTTGAAAAGGAAATGAAAAGTGGTGGGAATATTAAATTGGAAAATTTTTGGACAACTTTTTTCGTCAAAGAACACTGTAAATGGCTTATATTGACACTGTGTTCTTTTTGGAATCACTTAAGAAGATTTTGAAATCATTCCAAAGGAGCCGTGTAAATGGTTCAATAAATAGAGACCACGTAGGTTTATCCTCGAAAATATGTTTCTCAAAGACAAAATAAGAATTTATGAGTCTAGATAATAAAACAATTACTATGGTAGTATTCCATTTTAAATGTTAGCCTATAAAACATGGGTTTTTTGTTTTAGGAATTGTTGGACAAATTTTGTGTAAATGAGGTTATTGAGTATATAGTTAGTTTTATCATTATATTTTTTGGTTAAAAATAACATATAATCCATAACATTCATACACTTTATTAATTTCTATCCTTTGTAGAACATGCTATCGAGTTTGATCCTTCAAGAGGGTATCCTTCAAGAATTCTCACTTTGGAAGAAGCCATAGATACCACATTGTTTTGCAGGTCTATAGCTCACAACCTTTCCTACAAGGCTATGACTACAACAATCGAGAAGGAGAATCCACCTATCAAAATTCTCCGACCTATGGTTACCATTGTGGGTAGGTTTGAAGCAAGAAAGTTTAACTCATGAGTAGTTGTTGAAATATTTAGAAAAGTCATTGATGTAGATGATTTTCATGTACTTGTCCCTAAGCTTGATGTTGTTGAGAGTATGGATAATTTTTTTGTCGTGGACTGGATGATCAATGATCATCATATATTATTGGATATTCAACTGGAAACTCAAATGTATTGTGATAGTACTTGAATTTTCATATTTTTTATATATAACATTTATGTGGTTCAAATATATATATTTGTACTTTATCTTATTTATAGTATTGTTAATTAACATGTTTATATAAATCTAATTTCTTTCTACTGATTCAATTGCATATATGGAATTTTTATTTATTTTCTAAGTATATAATTTTATATATAATTTGTTTCATTGATATTAGATCAACATCAACATTTTTAAATTATTCACATCATATTAATTTATATTGAATAATAATGATGAAAGAAAATAAAATAAATATAAAACTATTAAATTAGTAATAAATATAATGAATATGAAACTACTAAACGAGAGATACTATTATTATTTTACTTACATTATAAGGGACTAGGATTACACTATTTGCATAGTGATTTATAATGCCACCAAATATATGAATAAAAAAGATAAAAAAAACAATGATTAAATAAATTAACAAATATGCTACAAAATGACAACAATTAATGATTAATTAAACTAGTAAATGTAATACAGAATGATGAGACTTAATGAATAAATAAATGAGTAAATGTACTACAAAATGGTGACAATTAATAACTAAATAAACAAGTAAATGTACTACAAAATGGTGACAATTAATGACCAAATAAATGAGTAAATAAATGTACTACAAAATGGTGACAATTAATGACCAAATAAATGAGTAAATGTATTACAAAATGGTAACAATTAATGACCAAATAAATGAATAACTATATTACCAGATGATGAATCAATTCAACCAATTAATGACTAAGCTAAATAAGACTAAAATTTAGTCGGGGAAAAGAGACCCATAATATTTCCACAATTTTTTAAAAATGATTATTTTCATCTGTTTTCAATTATTTATTTATTTATTTATTTTCAAAAGTATTTTTAGTCATTTTTCCATACTTTTTACAATATTTATGATAAATACACTTTAAAAAGTTAAAAAACAAATATATATATATATATATATATATATATATATATATAT
>CBVK0100227495.1:0-15350 GCA_900067695.1 Picea abies | reverse complement strand
TGTCGGGACACAATGAAAGTGTCGCGACACTTTCAAAGTTTCGGATATGTCGCAAAATTTTCGGGGGAAAGTTTCAGCCAGGGGAAAATGTCGGCGACATATCTGATATTTCGGCGATATATTCAACAGTGATAACAACTATAAAGATATGCTAATAAAAAAATGTTTCTACATTTACAAGTTTAAACAAAGTTAGTTTTAGACCAAGATAAAATTTTGCTGAGTCTACGAAGGTGTACATACTCTACCCTCCTTTGGATTTGAACCTATGACTTCATGGGAGGAAACACATGTTCTTAACCATTAGGCCCACTCAAGTTGTTCGACATAACCATTAACGCCATAACTGATTTCAACATTACCCACTTAACATTCTAACTGAATTCCAATATAATACCTTTAGTTAACTTTCACATAATAATTTCAATGTAACATCCCCATTTTCAAACCCCAAACTAATGATGTATATTGTAAATGTAGTATGTGGCAGACAACCAAAATGATGTAATATGTAAATGATGTAAATTGAGTATAATGAATAAAATGTATCGCCAGCTACAGATGGACATGCACGGAGATTTGGGGGCTAAGTATCCACGAGAGAGGGAAGGAGTCCAAGACCCATTTCTTATTTCTTTCAAAATTATCCTTACCATGAATCTTCCATTAGCTCTTGAGTGTTCTAGAGTCCAATCATTGAATTCATGTAAGAGGGTGGGTGTGAGAGCCACATCCCATAGTTATTGGGAGCATGGGGGATGAGTACAATCATCTTGGAGAAGAGTGCAAGTCAACTAAGCAAGAGCAATGGAGGAAATTCATATGGGTAGGAGACCGGGATTATGCATTCCATGTTTTTGGATGGAGAGTTGTTTTTACATGGAATTTTCTGGTCAACAATGGAGTTCTGAATGCGAAACCTTGAAGGTAGTTGTTGTGGGCACGTTTGGAAGTTGTTTTGGAGCTCGAATTTCTTAGAGAAAGAGGTCACGAGCATGTGAGTGAAGTTTTTCTTGAAATTCACCCAAGGAGGCACGAGTTTTGTTGTTGGGCAAATTTGTGTTGTAGCTATAGAATTCCTAAGGTCCTAGCAAGTAAAATTCATGTCCAACATTTGCTGGAAGCCCTAGAGGGGAGTGGAAAGGCTTAAGGGATTGTGAGCAGTGATGAGGGATTCCATCCCTTGGGTTGTGCAGGTTGAAGAGAAGAGAGCTGGTGGACTGAAATTAACTATGAGTTAATTGTTGAGAAGTAAATATTATCCAACCTTAGGAACCATCGTCTTTTGTGGATTCATATCCCCAGCTTGGTGGTGTCTTCCCATTGAGAATTGGAACAACAAGGCTACGGTTTGGAGGAACATCCATCCTCTACAGTGGGTTGCAATTTTTATAAAATAAGCGTTCTTATTTGCTGTGTCTATTCATGTATATTGTCGATATAGATGCAGTGCAATTTACTCTGAGATATGTTTGGTTATTATTGCTTGTTATGAGCATAATGGAATGGACCCATGCATCTTTTCTATCTCATATTTGTTGTAGAAGTCTCATGATCCTACATTGCATACATGTCATAATACAACTCTGCTTTGCTATCAGCTACAACGAGGTTCGTGATAGATACATGACCACCGATTTTTCTTAAGGGCAAGTGATGGGTCAGTGGTTATGAGCATAATGATACATTCAAATATCTATTTAAGTGGTTGAATTATGTTGTATGTATTTAGTTGTTGTTGTGCACAATAAGAGTAATTATATTTACGTTTTTTTATTGAGTAGAAACAACTAAATGAACTTGAATGTCATGTTGTGTTACTTTTCGTATTTAGATTTAGCATCATAAATTTTTATTGGATCATTTTAGTAATGACTTGACCTAGTTGGGGGCTAGGTACGTTACATAGTGGTATCCGAGCTGTAGGTTACAACACCCGGCCTTAAAGGCCTGCTACAAGATTACTTCACGACAACAAAACTTGTTGCATGAGGATATTTGTTGGAAATAGTTGAACGATCAAAACAGAAGTAGAGAATACCCATGTACGTTGAGGAGTCCTTGAGTGCAAAGATGATTGTGTTGGAAACCTAATCCATGCGGAGAAGGAAGTCATCGGAGTAGAAGCGACCTCTTGGAAGATGAATCCAAAGGTCAAGCTCATTGAATTTATACATGTTATGAATTAATGCAAGACACACGTATCTTATCTTTGCGTTCAGAGCCAAAGTCTTATGGCCTAAAATAAACTATGGTAGTTCTCCATAACATCCAGAAAACGCCCCTTTGTTTGAGCGTTTGCTTTCCTCATGTAGAAAAGTTCTATTGCCTTCCAGTCTGCCATACTCAACATTATTTGCGCCCTAATCTATGCTTGTGTGTGTTGAGACTCATTCTTCCTGCAATTCTGTCTCCTATGCAGAAAATGCCTCTACTTCCTGAGAAGAACAATATATAATGAAAAAAGCCTCCACGCGTCGAGGAAACCCTAAATGCCTTGGACCATTGGCAGATTTCTCTCGAGTGCTAGGAAGATGAACCAAACGTTGGCTTATTGTTTTGCGCACCTCTCTCCATGTTGCCCTGACGCTGCTCTCATGGTATATCTCACTTTGCATTAACTAAACACCTGTCACTCCTCGACCGGCTTTTGAATGGATAAAGTCTGAAGCAATTCTTTGATACTTTGAGATAGATGCCTCACGCATTCATGTTCCCTAATTTCCTCACGCATTCGCGTTCCCTGGCGATTGTTGAGTACTCTTTATTGCCAAGTTCGAGCTGCTATCAACTTTGGAGAAGGGACAGATATTTTTTTCACTATGATGTCTACAAGTTCGATCCTATCGACCTCGACCAACTCGTCACTTATGGACTTTAGCATTTGCGTCAGCTTGATTTTGGGAAAAACTCGCAACATATATTGAGACGACCCATTAACAACTGCCAAACTAGCGAGGATCAACTGCATATGTATTTGCAAAGTGGTTGGTCACCTTTTCCCATGGAGAGAGATCATTTCTACGGAGGGAGAAAATGACTATTGGAAATCCTAAACAAATGACATTGGTTTGGAAATAGTGAGTGCCCTCAGTGAAATGGAAGGGACTCCTCATATTCTTTGTCCATTGGGATCGTTTTGTAATAGCGAGCACCCTTAGTGAAACAAAAGTGACACCTCTTTCGAACTGGTTTTGTTGAGCTGAACCAAAGTGGATTCAATGCATTATCGATGGCTTTAAACTAGTCCTCTTTGTTTGATTCATGAGATATTCTTTAGGGACCAACAAATTTCTGTTAAATTTTCTCAAGCTTATGGGATTTATCTATAGAGCATGTTCCAAGCCTAATTGGAGAGCAATTTATCTTCATTGAAATATCCTTTTCCAAATCAAGTTGGCCTTCCACTCCAACACGTCACAAGTGCAACTACAGGTAAAGGTTAACTTCATCGGGCCATGATAGAAATGGAAAATCACCATCTATTTTAAGAAATGCCTCTAGGATATCTTTATGTCAATTGTGATTGTTGGGTATGGTATCAAGCTCAAACCCTCCCAAAGAGGATTAGGAACTAATCACCGATCCTTGGCTAATTCACCCAAATAACCAAGCCTCAAGACTTTGGAATCGAAGCATGAGACTAACCTATGTCCTTTCTTCGGTTTCTTTGAAGGCCTTCGTCTTGCTTCTATCATTGTCAGTTGTGTTTACATTGCACATGGAGGGTATAGAATGAGAGGAGAAGATTGCAATCACCATATCCTTCACTGTTTTCTTTGTTTAGTTCATAAACAATAATTTGCAGTTAAAAATGTAGAAATCATAGCCCAAAATCAACAGTATTTGGACTACAACTTTGATTTTGATTTTGATGTCAATTTAGAGAGATTTCTTACAAGATAACAATACACGAGTTCTTCATCCGTGGGATGATGAAATTGAAAGCTTGGAGAAAACGTTGGAGAAAACGTTGGAGAAGAGGTGACAAACTCATTAGTGGCAGTGGCAACAATGGCAGCACACAAAACAACTACTTGAAGCATTGTAAGTTTATTTGTGTTTTTCTGTAAACGGGTGCATTTTTGGTAGAGGCCGACACCCTCCACTTGTTGTTTTAATTTTTGAGTCTGATTGTAAAGTTTGGGTGGAGTTTCAAGAAACACCTGATGTATATTTCTATCTTTAAAATGTCTCAATTTGAGGAACTGTTAGAGTCATTGAACACTTTAATCCTCTCTACTGTGGCCAATATAGTTACCATTGATAAAACAATCTTTCACTATGTTGTGACCTTCTTGCAAATTACACAAGCCAAAGTAGTATTGCTATAAATTCAGAGTTGTCTTCTTCATGATGCACTCGAAAGAAAGAATATTCGACAACATTATGAACTAGTCCATGTTCATAACCTTCTTTTCAAAGATGAAGAAGATGATGATGTCAATTCAGATCAATAACCAATGCAACGACAAATCAGTGAGACAACCTTAAATTCAAGTACATATGAAGATCATATTCCTCTTTCCAAGCCCATCATCAGACCTTGGGAAGAAATCACGAACAACAAGCATAGAACAAGTATCATATATGAAAAGGATGTCACCTCTTATAATCTGGATTACACCGAACCGATCTAGTTTTAGAGTACTGGATTGCTACAAGAAAGTTCACATTCACTTGCTCCAGTTCAAGAGCATATTCATATATGCCAACACTGTCAGTGAGTTGGCCACGTTGAAGATCAGTGCTTTGATTTTCATCCTTGTGAGCATTTTGGAAAGCACAATCATCCTTCATATATGTGTTTTAAACACAAGATAACTGCAATAATAAAGAACCACTTTGGGTGGATGACTTCTTGGCGATGGTCATCAATAGCCAAGAAAATATCTCAGTCATACCGACAAATTCACTCTTGAGTATTGATGCATCTTGCAGTGGAAGTATTTGCATATTCTCACCTTTTACCTAACATGGGGAAACAACATTAGCGATTGAAAATCAGGATTTAAGTTTCGAAGTCTTATCAATTGAGCAGAAACAAATGAGCGCCATTGGTTTGTGGTTTTCCTTAAACCACCACTTAGTAGAAGACTTACAACTTCTGCTAGACAACAGTTTGTGGTTTCCCTTAAACCTCCACTTGGTAGAAGACTTTCAACTTCTTCTACATCACTTAAACCTCCACTTGGTAGAAGACTTTCAACTTCTTCTACATCACAGTTTATGGTCATCTTTCAACCAACATTTGAGAGCACTTCCAATTAACAGAAGACATCAACTTCAATTTCTAGCTAACTTAGGAAATGTTTTGAGAACCCTTGATCCTAGAGTATGGTTCGAGAGTTTTTGGTCATCCTTAAACCACCAGATTGGTTTGAGGTCTTCCTTAAATCACCATCACCAGTTAGTTTGTGGTCATCCCAAAACTACTAGATTCAAAGAGCACATTCAACCATCAACAACCATACACTTCCATATTTCAGCTGTCCACTTTCACATATCAACTCTCACCTTGGAATCACATACACCCCTTCAGATTAAGGGGGGGAGTGTTGGAAACCTAATCCATGTAGAGAAGGAATATGAAACAAAAATTCAGTGTAACTGTCATCAGCGTCCAAGCGACCTCTTGGAAAATGAATCCAAAGGTCAAGCTCAATGTAATTATACATGTATCATATCTATGAATTAATTCAAGCCACACTAATGTTATCTGCATGTTCCAACAATGTGCATTGTTTAATTTACGAAGGGTTTTGTGTGAAGTAGATTCAGGGATGCACACTATTAAGGGTAGTGGAGCGATAGAAATCCTATGAATCTCACTATAGATCTGAGCAGTGCCAAGCTTGGAAGGAAGGTCTCGACTTCTCAAGTTGACGTGAATGATGAATCTCTCTCTCTCTCTCTCTCTCTCTATATATATATATATATATATATTCCACATTCATAAAGGAAAATGAGTACAAATGGTTTATGAATACTTAGAAAAATTCATTGAAATTTCTAAGTCCTGTATCAGACTATTAGAACCATAGAAAAATTGTTCTTTCAGACAGGATGAATCACAACCATTGATTCAATACCGCAAATAAATATTGACACTTCATCTGAGTAGGATACAGGGCTTGTAGAGGTTGTACAAAGGGTTGTTGATTTGTCATATGATTGGAGGTCGGAAGATCCAAACCGTTGGTCAGGGGATGATAGTCGGAGTAACCCCGGAGGCCGGGGGTGAAGACACTCTGATGAGGGAGGTCCGAGAGATCATCTGGACTATTAATCGAATTCAAGGTGAGATCAATTCTTAGTTGTAGATCTCTGTAGGGTCTTTCCTAAGAGAGTTTAAGAGGGGAGGTGACGTGTTTCTTACATCATGATGATGGGGAGTGCCTACATACCCAAGGATCATGCATGGTATCCTATAGTTGGTCGAAGGGATTGGGAGTGGGTCCCTATCTAGTTCAAGCCTTTGAATGGGAACTTTAGTTTTCGAGCGTAGGATCTATTGGTGGAGAGATCTCCACCATTGATCAGAGGTTAAGAAGTCAGAATGATCGAACATGGAATGGATGAGGGATGTCGATGGTATGACTCTGAAGAGTGATCTCAACCATATAATAGGTAGAGTCTGAGGAGAGACCTCAGTATTTGGATCTATGATCCATCTCGAGGAGGGGGAAAAAGAGTACAATGACATCATGAGGACATGTCATATGAGCGTGGTATCTTTTATAACCTTAGGATGATGCATGGTGATAGTTGGATGACCAATGGGTCGAGCATGGACCCCATTGGGTGAGAAGGGCCTTAAAAAGTCCACTTAAAACTTAGCCATTATATCTAAACGTCAAGAGATCTTGACCATTCATCGAAAAGGGTTGCTTGGAATAAGTGGTGGTCCTGGTGGGAAAGGAAATTTAATGGGAGTACTCTGAGGAGAAACCTTGATTGTATATTTGTGAGTGGGAAGGTTGGATATCAGTTGTCAACCTTGGCACCGTGAATTAATCATGGTCATTGACTTTGAGATTTATGCCTGCAAACAGAGGAGGACCGTATGCCCGATGTTGACATGTCAAATTACAATCGGTCCAAGTGGTGTATGGATATTATTCCACATGTCACATGGGTAGTGTGCCATGTGTCCAACAAAATAAAGTTTTTAGAGAGGACCTTGTAATGGATTATGAGTTCCATGTGTCATGATCAGGTGGTAGGGCCACGTGCCTGAACAAGTGGTAACCAACACATATAGAGTTGGACATGTGCCAATTTGTAAGGCGTAGGATAGGCCTAATATGAGCCTCGTTTATTTTTCACCTAAGGACAGGTGTCTTAACCCTTACTATTAAATCTCTGGTGAAGAGATCCTGACCATCCATCGCAAAGTAATTTTCAGAGTGCATAATGAAGATATGCTCTGATGAAGGAGCTCCAAGATTTAATCGGGACCTTTGATATGTCAAGATTCAAAGAGGCTCTGAAATGAATCCATGGCCATTGATCTATCAAGGGTCAAAGGGGATCCAAGGGGAGATCTTGACCCTCCATCACAATGGTCCTTTCATAGTAGATAATGGATATATACTCTGACTGATAGACTTCAAGATGAAATCTAGACCATTGATCTACCTATGCCCAAGGGATCCACAAAAGATCTAGACCATTAGTCTTTGATCAAAGGCCTAGGGGATGACGGGGGGTTGTGCCATGTTTCATGACATAGATAGTACCACACGTCTACACTTGAAAGACTGATACAGATAAACTATGATGACATGTACACCCGCCTCAACCCACATGTCACAACATGGGTGGTGCTACGTGTTGATCACAGAACGTGCCATGTGTCACGTAGTTTTGGCCCATATGAGGTAGAGATTATTGGGAACATGAGTGCCACATGTTGTACTAGGTGGCAGGTACATGTGGAAATAGAGACTAGGTGGCATTAAACTATGCCCTCGAGATCTAGGTGGTAAAACTCATCTAAGTATGATGGTCGGAGCTCCCCGAGATGTCTAAGTAGAAACAACTCGAAGGGAGAACTCCAAAAGTGCATCTGGACCATAGATCAGAGGGCAGCTAGGGAGTGATCTCAGCCGTAAAAAAAATATGGGAACCATATGGGTAGGGTTAAAGGAATAATAACGTCACAGCGCCAGCGTGTCCAGGGAAGGCCACATAGCTACCTATGATTTCTTAGAGAAGTATGATGCAAACCCTGTCAGCACTAAACCCAAAGAGGGATGGAAGGATCTTACCCTTTGAAGCTAAAGGGCATGGGGAGATCCTGGCCATTCATTGGAGTCGACCTCTTCGGAGTAAATTCATAACAAGTTTCGGAGCACAACTTCGAAGGTTTCAGAGTACAACTCCAAAGATATAGGATCATGACTCTGAAAGCCAATTTGGGTCATCGATTGGTACACTGGATAAAAAATATCTCAATGATCGATCTTAGTGGGTCCCGCAAGAAAAGAAATGGAAACGGGTAAGAGATTAACTATCACGCAAGTAGAGAAACCTAAACAAATCCTAGTCGTCTATTTGGGGAAACATATGGATCAAGGAATTGATGGGCCAGATGGTAGATGCCACGATAGTGTTGCGTTAGAGCCATGAATATGCTACATTAGATCACACATAGGCCAGGAGGTCACGTGGATGCCACATGAAAGTGGGGTGGCATCTGGCTAATGAGGGGCCAAGAAGATTGAGATGCCATAAATTTCGATCTCGATCTTAGTTTTGAGCGTGACAACATTGGTTGAAAATCTCTTGATGAGTAGAAGATGATGGTGTCGTCGAAAGTGAATTTATAATATGGTTTAAGGGATCAAAATTTTAATACTCCATTCCCTTAAAAGCTACTTAGGGGGTTGGGTGTGTTACAATCATAGATATAAGATTTGGGAAAGTGCCATAGACCCACCACCCATAGTGAGATATGGAAAATGACTAAGTATGGAGAGTTGACCGGATGACACATGAGGTCTCCATGTGTCATAGATCAGACGACCCAGAGGGATAAATATCACAATGAAATACTTAGAAAAGTTTCTAAGTATGGATGCAAAGTGAGTGCGGTGAAACTTGAGGGTGTGATTTGGAGGACGTGGAAGTTTGAAATGAGGAGGAGATATGACTTAGACCCGTGGTTAATCCATCAAGATGGTTCGACAATCAAGATTAAATTCAAAGGAATGATCAATTGGTCGTTGAGTGTTGAAGCTATGTTGCATGTGATAATGGATATTTCCTTCATTGCCTTTGTGACGGGTTCCTAAAATGGTATACTTTCAGCACCTGTGTATACGCCTTTGTGACGGGTTCCTAAAATGGTATACTTTCAGCACCTGTGTATACCTTTTTGCTTAACATTTTCCATTAGTCACTTCCTTTTTTATCCTTCCTTTATCTAGTTTTCCCTGCTTATCACTAAGGTATGAATTCTTCCCCATATGCCATTATTACATTATTTTTTCATAATTCTTAAAAGGAACTTGTTACTTTTAGTTACTAATATTTCTACATAGGAGAATATAGTAGTTGCAACACCTCAAAGTGGCTTTATCACCTCTCTTATGCAACTCCAAGTGACGCAGTTTCAGGCGCAAATCAAGTTGTTGCAATTTCGAGCACAAACCAACTGTTGCAACTCAAGGTGCAATTCCAGTTGTTGCAACTCCAGACAAAACGTTGCAAATCCAAGAACACTTTTCGTTGCTGTGACTCTAAATAAATCTCACCAACATGATAGTCAATGTTGTAATTGAGATTTGGGAAGCAATCTTCATAAAGGAAGGTGACAAGAGGCAAGTGGGTGACTAAAGGAGAAATTAGTTTTCCTATCAAATTGGCACACGCCCAATTCCAACTAAAGTTTGACAGTTGTAACCAGATGAACAATTGGATTCTCATGGTTGTCCATTTGTAGTTTGTATAATTTTATAAAGTAGTCATTTTGTATAAAAACCTCAGCTTCCCCAAAGCCGAGGAGGAGGAAATTATTTTGGCAATTACATTTTTCTTTTATTGTATCTTTTAGAATTCAAAAATATAATTGTGTTTCTTCTTTCATTGTGTGTTGATGTACTAGTGATGATGTGATTATGGTTTTGTAGCTCAATACTTTTCCTAAGGGGGTAGGTCCCCCCCTCCTTAGCTAGGTATTGCCTGTAGCAATAGAGTTAGAGATTAATATTTTAATTTTGTTCAGTTTATTTTGTCATTATTTCCTTTTAATTGGTATAACTCTAGATTTGTAGCATTACTCATATTTCGTAGATGTTTTTTGATTTAATTTCATTCCAGAACAATAACATAGTTCATTTGATTTCATAGTCATTCTGTCTACTACAATTCTAGATACAAAAAAAAATGTTGCAATTCATGTGTGGTTTGGTTTTCTAGTTTTAAATTGAAATTTGTTTTTTTGCGAAGTTAGGATCATAGATGCCTGTGTAATTTTTGTTGCTGCAACTTGTATCTTCATAGCTTCTTCTACAAAAAGTTTTGTTGTTGCAACTCGCGTTGCTGCAACTCAAATATGAGATTCTTTTTGTGCTGTAGATTCATCGCTGCAACTCACATTTCTGCAACTCCGCTTGCAGCTGCACTTTATTTTGTTTTCTTTCTTATTTATGATAGATTAGTACACAATAGCTCAGTATTGGTATTGAATGAACAAACAATTCATTGTCACAACAATAAAATATCTTCATCATACACAACCAAGTCACCAATAGATCATAGCATAGTTTTAATTCCCACAAGTGTGATTTCAATTCCCATAAGTGTGATTTCAATTTCTGCAAGTGTGATTTCAATTCTCACAAGTGTGATTTCAATTTCCGAAGTGTGATTTCAATTTCCGCAAGCGTAGTTTCAATTCTCGCAAGTGTGATTTCAATTTCAACAAGTGTGATTTCAATTTCTGCAAGAGTACTTTAATTTTTGCAAGAGTGATTTCAATTTCCTTCGAGTGTGCTATTTCGTTTCCTGCAACTTAGGCCATAGCATATTTTGGTGACTTAATTAAAGTATCTTGAATATTTTAATTGTGACATTAAAGTGCTACAACTCCGTAGTGAAAACAACACTCTTCTTGCATAAATTGTTCATGATAGTTCACAAGTTCCATACGAGCCCCAAATTGATAATCAAATGTACAACTCTTCATTTGCTTACTAAGTTAATTAGGAACTAATTGAAAAGTCCATTTTTTTCACCGTTGCTGGGGAATTGTCTAAATAAGGCAGTTGTTGTTTATATGTGTGTATTTCCTTCATCACAGTTGGTTAATTGTTACAATTCCTTTTCTACAATTTGTAGAATGATTTTCTAATCTTTTCTATGCCCAAATCTAGATATCAACAAGGTATATTTATTAGTTCTTCCAAAAACTCTTGAAAAGATAACAATGTAGGTAAATCACAAGAGGGAAAGGAGCCCAATCATCCAAATCACATATCCCCTACAACAAGATTTATTTCCAAAAATAACTCCAAAGCATCCCCTCAGGAATCAGAGACTATAAAAGGGTCTATGCACACATAGATTCCATTTTAAGAAGAGCATATCAATGAACAATATCATTCATAGGAATTCCTTTCTGTTGAGGCACCTTTGGAAGAAGATGACAACCCTCAGAGAGAAATGGTTCGCGAGGTTGTCAAGGAGGAAGCCGGGACTTTCAGATTTCCAATTAGAGAAACATACGAGGAAACCAAGATGAAGAACATCCCTCATTCATCTATGCCAAAATTTCATGGGTTATCTAAAGCATATCTTGATACCTTCTTCTTCGAGTTTGATGCACTTTGCAGAAGACATGACTATGTGACAGATGCCCATAAATTGAAGTTTTTTCTTACCACACTTAAAAGTGCTTCGCTACAATGGTTCATGGGTCTCGAAAAGGATAACATCCACTCATGGGACCAAATGAAAAATAAATTTCTAGACAAATACCAAGACTACTGCAAAGACAAATAAAGAAGAGAGGATGTTTTCAAGATGATGCAACATGAAGAAAAGAGCCTGGAAGATTACATCAAGCAATTCACCTATAACCTGTAAATGGAAAAGCAAGGAGACTTGGCTCCTAAAATGCGACGTGTCTTATTTCTAAGAGGAATCCGAGATGACTATATAGAACTCCTCAACCTTATGGGAGGGGGATATGTTTCTTAGTTAGAATACAACATTATCTTGGAACTTTGTTGTAAGTTTTCTAGAGACACATATAAAACAAGAAAAGGGCCAAGAGATATATTGGTAGGAATAGGAAAAGCTACTAGAGGAAGAGTAACAAGGGAAAAAATTCGGAACATGTTAAAGGGATTTAAAATTGATATACTTAGTTCCCTGAGCTCCCAATTGGATACACTACAGACAAAGAAGAATCATGAAGAAATAGAACGAGTGTTGGCTATATTTTCCCCGAAGCGTAGAATGAAGCATTCGAGGAGAGAATGTTCGTTGGATTAGATCAAGGTTTGTGGAATATGCAGCGAGGACCATGCTACACATAACTATCTATCCTTTTGTGGACTAAAGGCCATCTATCACAAATCTGAGGAGCTGAAACATTTGTGCTACGTATCTCAAAAGCGACCCTGGCAGCCTAAACATCAAGGTATGATCCAAGATCAATATTAATATTTCAATTCATATTGGGATAATCCTTTAATGCAATACGATTCTAAACCATGGGGTATGTCAAATAAATAATGGGTATCCCCTCCTCCTAACTAGTTATGAAAACAATGATGGAGAAATCCCACCATGGTAGGAACTCAATAACTTATGACACAACCACCCAAGCAAATTTTTCTTCCTCCCTAGATGCATGCATCTACATCATCCACCCCTCTTCGACCACAACTACCTGCACAACCCATACCTAACCTGAATAATGGAAGGCTAGGTCAACCAATGCAAGATGATAGACTTTCAACCTACCCTACTTACTCCATCTCTTCCCTAGACTGTAATGACATTCACCTTAGATCGAGGAAGACTCTAACCAAGGACCAACATCGCATTAGTATTGAATATCTAAATGAGGAGGTCCCAAATGAAGAATCATAACAAAAACAATCCCATGAACCTTCAAAAGATGAAAATACCCACCTTGCACTTCAAGATCCATCCTATCATGAAAGGATAAATCGAGAAAAACCTTTTACATAGCTTGAGTGTTATTTCTTAGGAGAACTCAAAAATGTGTGTGAAAATATCACCATTTCAAGCAATCAAGTATATACCAATTTATTCAAAAGAGGTGAGATAAATTTATTTGAGGAAGCTCGGTAGGAAATGAAAGGATCCCCAAACCTTTTATGTCATGGGAAAACCATCATACCTAATGATAGAGGGATTTCTCAAGGCTAAATACTCTGACACTGGAAGCCAAGTCGTTAATGTGTAAATTAATAATACACTTATTAGTAACACATTAATTGACCTTAGGGCTTCCATCAACATTATGACAGATGAAACCATGCAAGCCTTAGGTCTTATAGGCCTTAGGGGAACCCCCACTTTCCTTCAACTCACTAATATATCAACCATTAAACTAGAGGACATTCTATAAGATGTAGTTATCCTTGTGGATTCATGGGAATATCTAGTTGATTTCATGGTCCTACAACCTAAAACCTCTCAGGGTGGGTATCCTCTAATCCGGGGATGTTCGTGGTTGGACACAACCAATGCCTACATTGGTTTTCGATTAGGCAACATGACTATTTTCCATGGGACATCCACCAAAGAATTAACCCTCTACCCTCCCGCTAAACCTAACATAGACTTAGAAACAACACTTTGGGTTGATAGAGAAGAACGTGATGAAGAAGGGGAAGCCCATCAAGTCCTCACCATATATCAATATCTAAACATAAGAGATAAAATAGAGGACAATGAAATCAATGATTTTATAGCCTCTTCCTCTTCCTTAGGAAACACACACATTCTTGAGAATATTATGAAACCAAAAAATCAAGTTTATATATCCTCAACAAGCATTTCACCCATCAAACATGAACTTTCACAAGAAAAATACCAAGGATCCCTTATAGAAACCATAGAAAATAGCCTAGGGAAAACCTTGAAAATAAACTAAGGACTAACTGAACAACAAAAGGAGTGACTTGTTCAAGTGTTGCAAAAGCACAATGATGCCTTCTCTTGGGATTACTCTAACATGAAGTGAATCCATCCTGACCTATGAACACACCATATATAATAAGGAAGGATCCATACCCATTTTTCAACCTTAGCACCGAATGAACCCGACAATGAAAGACATAGTCAAAGAGGAGCTACAAAAACTACTTACAACTAACTTCATCTATTACATTTCTGATAGTCAGTGGGTCTCCCCTCTTGTCATGGTACTGAATAAAAATGGTAAATGGAGAATTTGTGTAGATTATAGAAAATTAAATAAAGAGACACATAAATATCACTTCACATTACCATTTATCAACCATGTCCTAGACACGTTAGTAGGAAATGAATATTTTTCTTTCCTTCATGGTTTCAATGGATACAACTAGATCCATATCACCCATGAAGATCAAGAGAAAAAAACATTCACATGTCCTTTGGGGACATTATTCTATCATATTTTACCATTTGGGTTATGTAATGCCCCTGCCACCTTTCAACGAGTTGTTATAGGTATATTCTCCAATCTAATTCACGATTGCATGGAAATTTATATGGATGATTTCAAAACATACGAGGACAAATTTGATGAGGCATTAGCTAATATGGAAAATACATTAATCAGGTGCAAGGAGTCAAATGTTTCCCTTAGCAATGAAAATTGTTTCATGACGAAAATTGATGGCATTGTATTGGGACATCACATCTTAGAAAAACGTATTCAAGTATATCCAAAAAAAATAAAGGTAATACTGAATTTTCCAACTCCAACTTCACAAAATAAGGTATGAATATTTATAGGATATGATGGTTATTACCGTAGATTTATTGAAAATTGTTCACGTATTGCTCATCCATTATTTTCCTTAGCAAAGACATTGAGTTTGTATGGACAAAGACATGCCAACATGCGCTTGAAAAACTGAAAGTCAAAGTATCTACAACTCCTATACTAAGAGGACCCGATTGGACCCTCCCATTCCACATTTCCATAATTGCATCAAACACCCCTATCGGATCCAATCTTGGACAATGTTAGGCTCCAACCTACTGATGTAAATTAGAGTGCAATTGATTGTCAATCCAGTGTTTGTAAGACTTAGAGGCACATAAAAAATATATGGATTTAGAGATAGACTTAGTTGCTTTTAATGATATAAACC
>CBVK0100227454.1:0-10492 GCA_900067695.1 Picea abies | reverse complement strand
TCGTTTAGGGCCTCAAAACGGCTCTAGAAGTTCAGGACCCGAAAAACTGCAAAAAATAGTAAATTGTGCGACAGTTAAGGAAATTGAAAAACTGAAAGAAACAATGGTGGGGGTCCAAGTGGAATAGGTGGGTGGCCACCAATATCCACCCGGATCAAGAAATTAGACAAATAAATATGGGGTTTTCCAAGGCACACTTGAGGTTTCCATCTCTTTTTACCAATTGGAGGACCTGCTCTTGAGTTTCATGTCTTCTGTGACTAAATGGATATAATCTTCTGTTTCGACATGATTCTCTTGAGGACTTGAAATAGCATAAGTATATTGTAAAGGAAGTGATTTGAAACCTTGTTACTACAACCATATAAAGAATAGCCTTTGCTAACAAGGAAGACGATACTTGCTAGTATGTTATACAATTAGCATTCTTTCCACTTTCCATTTTACTAACAAATCTATGAAAAAGAGTTGGGATTGTTCAAAAATGAGGAAATGAAAAGAAGGAATTCCTTAGAAGCAATCATCTATGATCTTAGCCTCTTATGAATAATCTGTTACTCTAAACAAATGTCATGAAAGATGCATGTATCTAATCTTAGTCTCTTGGAAAAGATTAAAGATCATGTGATTCTAGTTATGGATTTTAAATCTAGGAATATGATTAACATGTGAGAGCCTGAGCATGAATACGAGGGAAACAAATACAAGATGAAAAAATGTTGGAATAATGATTCATTTGTAATGTTCTAGATTCAAATATTGTTAAAAGTTGTTTATGTAATCATATATCATAGAGATATTTGTGAGATTGAGATCGAATTTGTTGAGTGAATTAAGGAGTGATTGTTGAGAGATTATAGGAGACGATAACTTCCCAAGACATCTTTTCTACATGTTTAAATACATGTTATGGTAATGGAAAAGCTTGAACTAGGTGTGCATTATTGTTAAATTTATTTGCTCCATTATTGTTGGTGTGTAATTCTTCATTTGGTATCAGAGTAGGTTAAGGAGGAAAGTGACTTCATGTTGTTATTTTGTGTGTATAAACTGAGAGCCCATGAGATGATAAGATGAGTTCACGGAGTTGAGAGATCGTGGAGCTGAGAGGTTCTTCATTTGACCAAAGATATTCATCCATGGATTTTCCAAACAACGTACTGTCCAACAATGTACGAACTGGGCGAATCTAGACCTGCATATAGATCTCAGAGAAGGATATGCATGCATGATTTAACATCCAAATAAGAAGCACTTTGAACTTCATGTCAGAGAGGGGAAGATTAGAAGAGAGAGAAGTGTCAGAACCCCTGAGTCTTACAAGTTCGACATCAACAAGTTCAAGTCAACATCATAATCAAGTTACATGCAATTGAGACAAAATTACTAAAAGAACCCGACGGAAAATATATTTTCTTTTCCACACATGGTTTTCATTTGTTTATTGGAATAAATTTGTGGAGGTCAAAAAAGTGCTTATTGGAAAATAATGAGACTTGTTTTTTAATTTGCATTTAATATGAGAGGTGTAGTTTTTTAAAAACGTGATTGGTATATTTTATTGTAAAGCTTTCTCACAAATTTTGTAATAGTTACTTTTTCCCTCTCTTCAAAAGGATTAGGTACTGAAGGAGATTCACTTGTGAGAATTGGAATTTATTTATATAACCTTTTCACCTCGCATTAAGAGAGAGTGACTTAAGAGAGATATTGTATTTGAAAATATTTTCTTGTAATTTTGGCGACTATCGATATTTCTTGGTTCTCTTTGTATTCATAAAATTAATAAAAGATTCACTTGGTGGTGGTTGAGTCCCATTTTTAGAACAATTGTTTTCATCCCGGGTTCAATGAGTGTGTTCTCTTTTGCTCCTTTTTGGTGTCTTGTACATTTTCTTCAAATGGCGACAAACAATATCGTGTTTTTTTTTGACAATAACGGTTAACGAAGCTTGTATTTAATAAACAGTGGCAAGCCAGTGGTTCAGTTACATAGGGTCTTGTTCTACAAGACTAGGCTAAGAAACCTTTCATAGCTATTACAAGATGCAACATGCTATAATAACTATAGTTACATAGAGCTTAACAAAAACACTTAGTTTCCTTGCGTGGCTTATACAAAATGCCAATACACAATGTTTGATGCATTCTCGAGCTGCTTTCTGATTACTCCGGGCCTTTCTTCTTGGACTGGTCTCTTTCAAGCTTCCATTCCTTATTCATTTGTTCCATCTGTTGCTCCAGGTTGCTAACTCTCTCTTCAAATTCTTTCTTTGGGTCTTTTAGCTCCTTCCTCAGCTTCCCCAACGCCTCACGCAGTCCTGATATGGTGTGTATTATGTCATTCTCAAGCACCTCCATTCTTCTCCCTACCTCACTATCTAAATTCTGAAGAAAGTCGTCCAAATTAATCAACATGCTATGGAGCTTCTACACGTTTTCTTCTAGTGCTGTTATTCTTTCCTCCACTGTTAGCTTATTCCCCAAGCTTGACGCCATCTGGGAGGTTTCTGTTGAATCGCTACTGCTACTCCTAGTCTCTCTGCCTCTTCTCTCTTTGCCCTTTCTTAGCCTCTTTTCTAAATGCCTATTCTCTTACTCTGTTCGTTCCCTTCACTACTGCTTGAGATAAATAGTGCTTCCTTAGAATCCTTTCCCCACGGGATTCACTGTACTAGGGTATGGGAGGAAGCCTGCAATTTAGTGACCAAATGATGTCGCCCTCCCTCAAATCCGAAGCTCGTGCGTACTGGATGGAGTGTAGTTTTCCTTTCTCTTGTGCTATCATCTTGTCCAACAGACCACTTGCAAAGTCGAACCGATTTGGAAGTTTACGGGATTCCCTAATTGACGATAATTCCTTTGAGGAACATGCACCCTTTCTCCAAATGGGATCCCAAGTTGGCCTCTTCATCAGCTTGAGAATTGTTTCCTCGAAGGACGTGGAACAACTGAATAAAGTGAAACTATCCCATAAGTAACTTGATTTTGTCTAGAGAGTGTTGGAGTTGGGCGTTTGGCACTCTGGTGCACTGAATTAATGCTTGGATTATAATCCTAGAGTCCCATAGAACAACCAAGTCTCAAACATTGAGGATTAAGGCTTGAGTGAGCCCTTGCTAGAGGGCAAGGGTTTCTGCCCTGTTATTGGATTCAACGCCAATTCCCTAGGCAAACCGAAGGATGGTAGTTCTAGCGGGGCTTATTATAATCCCTCCTCCACCTGTCGCCCCTGGGTTCCACTTTGAGGCTCCATCAAAGGAGAGAAAATTTGAGTTCATAGATTTTTTCCACTCTTCCAATTCTTGCTTCCCCAACCCGAGCTCCCAGCTACAATTGGGGGGGATTAAGGGACAAGGAGCCTGAGGATTTTGGAGGCCAAGGTGCCTCAACCAACCTTCTTCATCCCTTTCTAAAGGTTTCAAATTTGAAGCCTTGATGAAGTGGGGAGCACTCTCGCTGAAGAGAGCCTTGATCCTTGTGGCTACCTGATCTGGGCTCCTCTTTACTTCTCTAAATAACCAATTGTTCCTTTCAATCCAGATCTTCCAGAGGATAAATTTTGGGATCGTTCTCGAGATTGATAGTAGGTGTCCTTGATTGGATGTCTGGAATGGACAGAGTGAATTCCAATTCGAAAGAAACGAGTGAGTTCCCTATGGGAGAGAAGGGGCTAGAGCTCCAAGTCCAAGAGTAATCTGCCAGACCTCCCTGGCATAGTGGCATCCCAACAATAGATGGTCCATTATCTCCTCTTCTTGGCAGCAGAATGGGCATTTGGAGGGTCCTTCCCACCCTCTTATTCTAAGGTTTTCCCATGATAGAACTCCCCTATGTGCCACTATCCAGACAAACATATCTATCTTCGGGATGGACTTCGATGTTCAAACGACTTTCCATATTATAGGGTCTGGAGGAACATGGGGGATTGAAGCGATATGGAAATACCCTACGACTGTGGTGTATGGTCCAACGCGATGGCTCCAAGCTCTCCTATCTTTTTTCTTTTTCTGTAATGGGGATTTCCCTTACAACATACTCTTTAAGGTGGACCAATATTCTTCCAAGTCTTGGGGAAGGCTTGTAATTTTCCAGCTTAACCAGGAGTGGTTCTCATCGTTTCCCCAGCATGAAATATCCCATAGGCTGTAAAGATTGTGAGTTTGCATCCAGTCTCTGAGTCGCCTTAGTTATTGCTGTGCTGAGAGTGGGGGTTCTCCCAGGACTAAGTCATCCCAGATGCTGATATCTTTCCCATTTCCTGGAATCCAAGTGATTTGGGAGTGGAACTGCTGCATAGCTTTCTGGCAGAAGGTGAAGATCGGGGAACCTTTCCCCACTTTTGCTGGCTTTTCTAGGCATTTTTTCCTTGGTCCACGAAAGTATTTCTTCCAAAGGGATATTTTTCTCCAAGTGGGTTTCCCTGTGATTGTATTCCATAAAATCTTTGCCCCCAGTGCTAAGTTTTGGGTTTCGAGGTATTTGAATTGGAGGCCCCCTTCTAGATAAGGCTTGGAGATTTTCCCCCAGCTTATAAGATGCAACTTCCTTCCCATTTGCTTCCCTCCCTCCCACAGAAATCGCCTGATCATCACTTCTATATTCTGGGTTACTGTACTAGGGGCCAGAAGGAGAGAGATTTGGTAGATTGGGATGCTAGCTAGCACTGCTTTGATAAGAACCACTTTGCCTGCTAGATTCAACCAGTTAGCTCCCTAGGAGTTAATTCTATTCTTGATCCTTTCTGTCAACTGATTCCAATGCGAGGCTTTAGGGATGGATTTGAAGATAGGAACTCCCAAATACTTGAATTCATCCAATTGGTGCAGCCTTCCATTCCCAGGATTCTTGAGATTTCAAGCATTTCCCTTGGGGTGATGTTCCATCAATAGATTTTACTCTTATTCAAGCTGATCAAACTACCTGAGATCTCTGTGTAGGTGTCTAACTCCTTTTTGAATTTCTTAGTTGTCACTGAACTCGCACCTTCGAGGAGCAGCATGTCGTCTACAAATTGGGCATGGTTGATATCCTTTACTCTAGTTGCAATATGAAGTCCAGAAAGATTGAGGTGCATTTGACCATAATCGAGTTGGAAGCTAAGGACAAAGGCTTGGATGGCATAAAGAAGGGGGGAGAGGGGGCACCCTTGTCTAAGGCCTCTGGAGGCTTGAAAGAACTTAGTGTCTCTTCCATTAACCAGAGGGGCTATCCAGGGAGAGGTGATACAAGCTTTGATCCAATTTATGAAGGGAGGGGCGAAACCTAACTTTCTCATCACTTGAAACAAAAAATTGTGTCTTACCCTGTCAAACGCATTTGCTAAGTCGAGCTTGACTATCATACCTTTGTCCTTCCGTCGGATACTTGAGTGTAGAGCCTCTTGAACAAGGATGATGTTGTCCATTATATCCCTGCCTTTAATAAAACCACCTTGATTTTCTGAGATGATAGCAGGAAGAGTATTTTTTATTCGGTTAGCTATTATTTTGGTGAGGATTTTGTAGCTGGTATTGCAAAGGGAGATAGGATGGAACTTTTCAAAGCTATACACTCCTCTTTCTTTCGAGAACATCGCTAAGAAGGAAGAGTTTGTTCCTCCTCCAATTCTGACGCAGGACTGGGATTTCTTGATGATCTTGGTGAGGTCTGAGTTGATGAGGTCCCAACTATTTTGATAGAATTTGGCTATAAAGCCGTCTGGGCCGGGGGCTTTATTTGGATGCAACTGATCTAAGGCCTCTTTAATTTCTTGTTGATCCACTACCTTGGTTAATTTGTTGTTGACGTCTTCATGAACACAATTTTGAATCAGACCCAATGGGTAGGAATTAGGGTCGTTGGCCACGTTCAGAGTCTCTGTGTAGAGGGACTCAAATGTTTGCACAACTGTCGATTTGATGCCTTCAAAATCTATTATGATTTGGTCTTGAATGTGGATTTCCGTTACCTTCTTCAACTGCTTCTGGGCCTCCGCTTTCTTGTGGAAGAATTTAGTATTCTTATCCCCTGCTTCTAGCCAGAGACACCTAGACTTTTGCTACCAATACTTTTCTTCCTCTCTGCATGCTTGGTGCGAATTTTTTTGTAGCTTTGCCTCTTGCTGCATGTTTTCTTGGGTGGTTTCCAAGTCTTACATTCCGAGCTGATGGATTTCTAGCTTCCTTTGCGCTTCTTGACGGTCAGTTGCGGGACTTGAGAGGGATTTGGCCCAGGATTTTAATGTTGCCTTTAGTCTTCTAAGCTTTTCTTCCCAAACAAAGAAGGGGGAACCTTTCACTGTTCCATTCCATGTTCTGGCAACCAAGGCTAGGTAGCTTGCCTCCTGGATCCACTTTGGGTTGAATCTGAAGGGGATCGAACCTAGATTGGTTTCAAAGGAAAAGTCTAGGGTGATTGGCTTGTGGTCTGACACACTGTGCGGGAGAATGGTAGACGACAGATTAAGTCCCATAATCAAGAAAGTGCTTTGGGCTAGGAATCTGTCTAGCCTAGCTGCAATATGCCACGGCCCCACCCTCTTATTTGACCAAGTGTATTTTCCTTTAGCTGGCTTTATATCCTCCAAATCTTAGGAAGACATTAAATCCTCTACCCATTCCCTTGCTAGATCTCAAATGATTGAGCCTCCTTTTTTCTGAGTCGCTGCAAGGGTTAGATTTAGATCCCCCCCGAGGATGATGTTTTCCAACTCGTTTTGGTGCAGAAAATCCCTTAAGGTTTCCCAACAGATTTTATTATCTTCTAGAAGGGCAGGCACATAGAGGTTGAAGAGGCTTATCTAACAACCTGTTCCCAGATGGAGAAGGCTAGTGAAGATCCAATGTTTTCATGTTTCGTGCTTGACAAGATCGTACTTCTTTGAGTTCAAGAGCATGCCCAGTTCACCCGAGGCACCTCTTGCGCTTTTAACAATTCCTTTGCTGGTGTTCCATCTAGATTTTTCTTTTCTAATGAATTCTTGTCCTTCCATCTTGGTTTCTTGGATTAGCAGGATCTCAGAGTTTGAGGTTTTGATGATGTCTTTGAGTGCCTCTTCCTTAGTCTTATTTCCGAAACCCTTGCAATTCCAAAAGACTAGTTTCATTGATTACCTGAGNNNNTGGCCTCCTTGGGGGGCCCTAGATTTTTTCCTAGTTTGTCTGACACTGATTAGCTGTTTAATGGTTGGCTGTGATCCACTCTGGATGTCTTTGTAGGTATCCTTTTCTCTTTCTGCTTTTTTTGTTTTCCTACCTCTGCTTGGCTTTTTTGGAGTGATATTGGTGCCGCTATCTTCCTCACTGCTACTGTCTGAAAAAACCTCACCTTCCTCCACCTATGGATCTTTGCTGGGTTCTTTTGATTTTGGTCCTTGTTCCTTTGCCCTCTCTTGCATTGGGATTTCTATTAGTTCCAGGGTAGGTTCCGTTGTTCCGAATCTGCTACGGGGTTTTGCTGTGGCTCTACCTCTGCTGCTTCCTTTATCTTCTCTAAGTCAGTCACCATACCACTATTTCTTGTTTCTACATTGAATCCTTGCTCTGCTGGTTGTGCCTGGACCATCTTTTCAGGTCTTGGGCCCTTTACCTTTGAGGAGGGTCTCCCTCTTCTCGCCTATTTCCAACCTTCATTTGTTTCTTTGTCCTTGTTAAGATCTTTAGGGCAGTTCCTCTGAAAGTGGCCATATTCGTGACATCCCCTGCATTTGAATGACAACTGTTCATAGTCAAGTTTTTGGTAGTGCTGTCAATCTCCTACCTTTAGCTTGATTGCCTCTGGGAGACCAACCTCAAGGTTTACTTGCACACAAATGTGGGCACAAGAATATTGATCCTTTGGATCTACCCTATCGATGTAGTGTCCGAGTCCATTACCAATTGCTTTCTACCCTATCGATGTAGTGTCCGAGTCCATTACCAATTGCTTGGAGCGAGGAGGTGTTCCAGTAGTGGATTGGCAGATTTGGGAGTCTGACCCACACCGGGACTTCCTTGGGGAGTTTCGACTCCAGGTCAAAACTGGGATTCCAACAGTTCAGGTAGAGCCCTTGTGTTCTCATGAAAAAGGGCCCATTTATGAAGACAGGTCCCGATATGCTTCTGAGATGAATTCGAAGATGTAATAACCTCTTCCTACCGCATAGCTAGTTACACTATTCTGTATTAACGATCACTAGTTCCTTTGAATCCAATTATCTGTGGTCTCGGCGGAGGGCCAAAGTCCCATGAACTGTCCAACCAACCCACACTATGACAGGGACACTGCTACTCATATGGGATGGTCCGAGGGCAGGTCGATTTTAGGGATCAAATCCAGTCGTTTGACAAAGCTGGGCGGAGCGGTGGAGGGGAGCTTCTTTCCGTGGGTGGCCAAAAGCTTACGGAAAGCCATGCTGGGTGAGGGAGGGGCTCAAGGCTCCCGACCTCCGAGGGTGGCCATGGACAGCCCTAAACGACCTCAACTTGGAAGCCACAATTAGGGCATCACACTCCTATTCCAGTTCCCTCAGTAAGTTGGGGATAATATAACTGTGGTAAACAATATTGTGTTACCTAATATTCTTGGCACAAATTATTTTTGTTGGAGCAAACACATACAACCCATATTTATCACTAAAGATTTATGGGAACTTATAATTGATGGATATGTTATGCCTTCTGATGAAGAATTTAAAGCATTGAATGCTGATGAAAAACAATCTTTAAATAAACTTATAAAGAAGGACAATGAATAAATTTCTCTTATAAGTAGCACAATTGAAGAAACTATATTTCCAAGAATTAGTGTTGTAGAATCATCGAAGCAAGCATGGGATATCTTAAATAACACATATGAAGGTGTGGCTGTAGCCAAATTGCAAACATTAAGGTGGAAATTTGAAAATGAAAATATGCACAATAATGAATCCATTCATGACTATATCACAAAAAATGAAAGATCTTGTTAATAAGATGAGGTCATTAGGTGAAGATATTCTAGAAAGAATACTACTTGAGAAAATTTTAAGAAGTGTTTTGCCGAAATTTCAGATGGTCACCACCACTATTGTAGTTTCCAAATATTTAAACACAATGGAAATTGATGAATTGAGTGGTTATTTGCTAAATGTTGAAGAAAGTAATGTAATTGAGGAAATGGAACATAATTTTTCCATAAGGCATAGAGGAAGAGGAAGAAGCGGGGATCAATATCAGAATCAGAATCAGAATAGACATCCACAATAATAAAAAAATTATCAAGGAAATGCATCCACTTGAAGAGGCAGAGGAAGAAGTCCAAGTCAGTTCAGAGGAAGAAGTAGAGAAGGATCTCGTGGAAGAGGAGGAGGCAAATATGGAGCTAGAGACATATATGGAGATGTACAGTGTTATTATTATCATAAATTTGGTCATCTTGAGAAATATTGTTATGCAAAATTGCGAGATATGGAACATAAATATGCAAATACAGTTGTTGAAGAAACTAGGAATGAGAAGTTATTCATATCAAGTTTGATGGCACATAATGAAGAAAGTGAAGCTTGGTATATTGATTCAGGATGTTCAACTCACATGTCATTTTAGAAGTTGTTTACTAGAATAAATGACAATTATTCTGATAAAGTTATATTTGGTGATGATAGTGTTTTTGAAGTTAAAGGGAAAGGTACATTTGCAATTCCAGCGTTGCATGGAAAGAATGAGTTTATTGAGGACACATTGTTGACATCATCATTGAAGAAGAACCTACTTTATGCAGGACATATGTTGGATCAAAACTACAAATTAGTGTTTGATAATAAAGAGTGCTTAATCATGGATAAGTTAAATAAAAATGTAGTTGTAGCAAGATGATAAATGATTGAAGACATAATTTTTAAGCTTTCTTTTGATTCAAGTAACTCACACAGTTTGAAAGTTACAGAAGAAATGAATTGCATGCTTTGGCATTTAAGGACGAGACATTTGATTTTTCATAGTTTGGCATTGTTAAGGAAGCATAACATGGTGAATGGTATTTCTTATATCAAGATGGATGATGAAGTATGTGAAGGGTGCATTTTTTGGAAACAACATAGGGAAAGTTTCTCAAATAAAACATGGAAGGATAGAGAACATCTAGCACTGGTACATTCATATATATGTGGTCCTTGTAAATGTGTTGAACCTTCACAGAATAGATCTAGCTAAACAATAATACACACATTTGCAGATAGAATTGGAGAAAGAAGAAGAAGGAGAGAAATAATGGAAGAATTCTCATTAACCGTTATGAATAATGTATAATTTACACATTTTATACTCTGTATAACTCAATGATTTCGACTTGAGGATAGCCAATGTGCCATAGTGGTGGTCTAGAGTGATCTGGACACACACCAACAATTACAGGAGTGAACTGCCACCTAGTTGAGTTAACTAGTCATCTAGTCTTCAACTAACTGACTGAACAAAGAATAGGGAGGAGTTAAATTATGGAATCAAGGCTAATGTGCCACTTTGGTGATGATACCAAGGCAAGGTCAAATTAT
>CBVK0100227417.1:0-10952 GCA_900067695.1 Picea abies | reverse complement strand
TGAGGTGAAGGATTCCCTTTAAGCATGCAATGGAGTGTGATGTAAAGCTTGTTGCAAATGAAGCATAGCCAACATCTCTTTATTTTCAGAGATAATCTACCCCCTTCTACTAGTTTGTGTTCTACAATGTTTTTATCTCTTATTCATTAATAGAAGTTGGGTTTTACTATATTTTTGTGCTTCTTGCAATATCTCTGTGTATTTCCTTGTTATATATTTTCTATATTTTTGTCTTCATGTCATTCTCAAAATAATTTGGATCATGTACATAGGGAAAAAATGGATTATGTTTAGTCAATATAAGGGTCACATGTACAAACTCGTTGTCGATATGCTTCTATAGCCTCAACGAGGTAACCTTTTAAACCCATTTTACTCTAAGAAATCTTGTCCCATTACTTCCTTTTTACAATTTGCATAAAAAATATAATTAGATATGGGGGAGAAATCATAAAAAATCCCTCTACAGGCATGGGATGACACCTATGAGTATTGAATTTTATATTACCCTCTCTAGGGAGAATTCCCCATTTCCCACGAGCGTCCATAGCCTTGATTGGTTTATCTATTAGTAACATAGGTTGGGACCCTCTACCAGTAGACATCTATAGCCTCGACGGGGTCCTCTTGCAACCATTTTCTATCATAGGATCTGGTCCCATGAATTCCACTCTTGAAATTTATGATATGTGTATATATATATGTATTGGGTGGATGGGGGAGTTGCTCTGAAAATACCCTTAAAGGAACGAGATGGTACAAGTTTGAGGGTAGAAATATTACCTTCCTATAGGTTGTCCCTATGTAAAGGATACTTAATGAGTTTAGTCAATCATATATATGGTCGATCCCTTTAATATGTGGTGGATGAAGCCATTGGAGAACAACCTAAAGTGCCTCTAGTCCCTAAGGTCATCTTCTTCACATAGAATTATGGTAGTGTTCCCATGGGTAGAAACTTCATGCAATCTCTTGCTACTCTCTAATAAGGATGCTCTACTGACCAACTTTAAAATTAGATTAGGTTGTACTAGCTTCCTATGGGCCTCATAATATGGACTTTTAACTTTATGTAATCCCATAATACAAAAAAATGGGGCTATAAGTTATTGTTGTAATAAATGGTCTGGAATTTTGTATAAAGAAGGGAGAAGAAATATCTAAAAGAACTGAAAATGATTGATTTGATATTTGAACTCTTTTCTTTTCAATTTTTCCCTATTAATAATTACCTAAACTGTAAATTTCAACAAGGAAAATAGTTCAAAAAAATAGTAGAGCAATTAATAAAAGTCAGAGAACAGTCCTTAAAACAAGAAAAGATAGGCTTAGGGAAGTAATAGAAAAAGAAATTCAATTGTTACAAAATAGTCTTAGGTAATAAAATATCAAAATAGAAGACAATTTTGACAAAACAACAGAACTAAAAGAAATGAAATTACTTCCCTGAATAAGTCATGAATATGTTCTCCTAATCCAGCGGAAAAGAGAATACCTGCAAAATTCCAAAAAATCATCATAGCCTGGTTTATTTAGAAAAGGATCTCAGTATTTGATGAAAACATATGGAAAATTATTGGGGTATAAAAACTCTCATAAGATTAGTTTCTCATCCTGATTGTTTCAAAAAAAGAAATAAAAACGATGTTACACCAAACTTACAACTACATTCAACATTTATTTACTTGTTTACTATCCTACCTTACCTAAGAAAATAACATTTTTTCAAGTATATGAATACTTCCAATGAATCCATGTGCGTAACAATATTATAAATATACTCACATTCAAGTTTGAACAACATGCTTTAATAAGTACTTGGAACCAGCTGTTTTGAATGATATGATGTGAATAGTTGTTGAAGAAGAAAGTGGTGCTTCAATCTAATAGTCATCTCGAACCAACGTTCGATATAGTCATGATGTCCTTAGTTCAATTCTTCATTTAGACCACTCTTTATGTCCTCCTCTTTCATTCCATAAAAATCTTCTTGATCGACTTCTTGAATGTATAAAGGATTTGAGGAGGGACATGGTGGAAATTCCTCAGTCTCAAGTTCTACTGTTTGTTCTCCATCTGATGTAGTCCATGGTTTTCTAATTTCCACTGTAAATTGATAATGATGATCAAGGGGAGCTTCCATATCTTCTTGTGAATGTGGTTCATAAATTTTTTGTTCTTCTATCACTTCGTGGGAGAAAGATAAATTCTTGAATGTGGTCATGATTTGTTCTTCCTAAGAGGTAGAGACACCGGATGCTACTAGGATTTGAGAAAGCTCTTGGAGTAACATTTTCTCTTTTGTTCAAAAAACTATTAAACATCCTTATTTTTCCAAACAGTAGGTCTCGTCTTGAACAAGGGTTATTATATGAGAGGGGTTCTTACAACACCCAAAACTAATTGAAATCTTAACTTTAAAGTGAATGAATTAAAACTACCTGCGGAATTGAAGCACACCACACTTGCATAAAGAAATCACACTTGCAAAAAAGGAACCATCAAGGTTTTGTGGAAACTCACAATAGTGGACATGCAGGTTCTTACCTCTCGTATTACTATTTATCCTACCCAAAGATGTGTAATTTAAAACCAACCTACCTATGCTCTAATCCCTTAGCACCTCCCCGTCAATGATGCCAAAAATGTTGGGTAAATTATATGCAATAGTTTATAGACATTAAATTATCAACTATGAGTTCATAAACTTAGAGATACAAGCACATGAAATGCGGGATCAAATCCTATTCTAGCGCATTCTAGCAACTAATTCCAAAAAAACACATGTCGGAATGCGGAAAGGAAACCTAAAACAAATTCACTATGTCCATACAACTAATACTATGCATGAACAGAATACCATAGCTATGCATGTGGTCATTTCTAGATCAAAGGTATACGAATGCACATGTCAAGGATCTGTCCCATATTCACTACTAGTTGATGGTTATAAAATTAATTCAAATGCTAACTAATGATTAAACTTAAAGGAAATCAACAGTGTGAAATAAAATATGGGATTCAACCAAACAAAAATTAGAGTCAATGAATTGGATGAGGTTACTCAAACCCTCATATATGTGTGTTACTAACATAAAGTAGAATTTACGAGTTTTAAGATTAAATCCAAAAAATATTGACTAATTTAAGCTCGTGCACTCGCATTCACATCAAGCATGAAATATTGTTGGGCGAAGGCCCATTTTTGGGAAAAGACAATTTTTGGAGAGAAAAGCATGAAGTGGAAAGAAAATACAATTGAGGAAAAGAAACAGATGAAAAGGAAGCATGTGAGGCGTGCATGCAAGGGAGACCTAACTACATTAGGGTTAGGTTTTTTGCCTGATATTGTAATGGTTGATAAGCCAAGAGTATGTATAAGTAGTACCTAGGAGATGAGAGAGAGGGAGATAGAGAGAATAATGAGAAAGGCTAGAACTTCAACATTTTTGTAAGCTGGAGAGATAGAGAAGAGTCAAGCAACTTGATCCCGAGGGTTAGATCATAGGATGAGGATCCTGGTGCGATCTAGTCAGCCCCACGGGGATCGAGAAGCCTGTTGATATTGTAAGATCCAAGACTATAAACGTGTGCAACGTGATATATTGTTGAGACATAATAAAAGAGATAGAGAGAGAAATATTTGTGGACATATCCTAGGAGGGGGTGAACCATAGTATAACTTGTGTTATTTGATTTAATGCTATGCATCTCCATTGTTGTTAATGATTAAATGCTAGATAAATGAATGAGGGAACTAGTTATGTATGATATTTCACATGCATGAGTAAGAGTGACTGAGTAATTAAGATGTTAGACTAAATAAATGAAGATCACAAGGTAAAATTACATATCCCCACTTATTCCCAGTCTACAAGTGTCTGATTATTGCAACCACCCATAGAACTATCTCAGGTGAGACTGGGCAATGCACCTTGTGTACTGCACTACCTTCTGGTTTACTAGGAGGGTCGATAGTTTTAGAGGGATTTTGTTGGAATATTGTTAAATATGAACCTGGGTCAAATTATGACATTAAGGTAATATTAGAATAGATAAAGTAGTTTAATCCAAAAAATGGTTTTGTTTCTGGTTGGAACCGAATGGGATTGAGTGATTAGATCTACTGAAGAAGCGTAAAAAGAATATCATATTTGGAGAAAAAAACGTTAAAAGAATGAGAATATAAAAGAATATGTTGAGACCATGGAACCCAATGAAGGAAGAGATCGAGATATGGTTGAAAACAAAGGATCTGGAGTTTGCGCAGAAAGATAACAGAAACCCAAAGTTAACAATGTGCAAATACCTGGACAAGTACGTATTTAATGACTTGCATGAAGTATTTTTCTGTTATTTCCCGCATGTGTTGCAGGAGTGTATATTGAGTTTTAAATACAACCACCTTAAAAATAGGATCAAACAACTACAGTGGAATCCTATGGAGATCACGCACTTACAACAAGTTGACAATAAATTTACATGCGCAGTAGATTTCTGGTTAGACAACATTTTTGTGGGATTTATCACAGAATTTGTAGTAGATACTATGAAATCTTACAACATAGAAAATAAAGATTTCCTGAAGGGATATCGAGGTACGTATATCATATTATTGTATACTTCCATTAAGATATTACTATATAACAAGGGTGTAATGACAATGGCCTCAGACAACTAAACTTCCTTGCATGCATGGGGTAATGACAATGGCCTCAGACAACTAAACTTCCTTGCATGCATGGGGGAAGAGGGGAAGCACTGACAAGAGATGAATAAATGGATAGAGGAAATAAGGAGAAGGACTTGGATCCAATCATGATGGAGGAATACCATATCAAGACAATCATGGAAACAGCTCAAAGAAGGTGCAATAGAGTACCCTACCAATATAAGATGAACAACAAGAAGAGAGCCATAGCCGTGAGGGAAGGCTTGTAAAGTGATGAAGAATAAGTAGAGGATCTCTGGGCTATGGACAAGATTGAGGAAATCCTGCACACGACATATGAAAGGAAGACAAGAGGTTCAAGAATAGGAACATAAGGCAACACTCCTATCCATATCGGTGTCAGTGTGGAACCCATAAACCCATGTGCGACTAATACACCATTTAGACAACCAAATTTCAAAAGGAAGACAACATGAAGTACATCTAGTCAAGGAGAAAAAACTAAAGGAGCCAATTTAGGAAGTGGTAGCCAAATATCTACACCGCGCAAAGGTATTAGTTTAGCATTCAGGATGGCGAGACATGATCCCACCATCGTATTACCATAATTCAAGGGAGAGGCATCAGAGGACCTTGAGAAGCACTTGTTCATTTGTGAAAACATTTGGGAAAAAAAACAGATCACAGATGAAGACACTAAACTTGTGAAGTTATCCATCATGCTAAGAGATCGCACACTCAATTGGTACATGATCTTAGTTGCAAACAGTCCACCAGGGAAAACCAAAACGATTGTGGATATCAAGAAGCTATTGATAAATGAATTCTAGAATCCTAGCTCAGAGGATCAATACATGAATGACATGATAGAGATCAAACATAAACCAGGATTATTTGTGTGGGATATTGACCAGAGATTCAAATGATTTAAGGGAAAGATAAAATATGTCATGACATACATGCAACATAGGCATGTGTTTGTCAATTCTCTAATACCACACTTGAAGTACCCTTTGAGACAACAAAAGTTTCAAACTGAGGAAGAGGCCTTGTAGGAAACCCTACAACTGGAAGAGAATCAATATTAGAAGACAGATCCATCCATAGAGGATCTAAAGGAGGATCTGAAGAACTTAACATTTCAACTAAACCAGAACAGGGGTAAGGACAAAAGAAATTTTGTTTGGTGTATCACATGCAGGACATAAGGACACCACAAGAATGAATTCCCTACATTCATGCAGTACATGGCAACAGGACTGCCAAACTATTTTCCATCAGGAGGAATATGGTGTGAGATCTGTAAGACACAGGAGCATGATCCATATCATTGCCCAATGATGCAGAAATACTAGACAATGCCTAAGAGTTCATATTGCAATTTTTGCAAGTCAATAGGCCATGATGACAAAGATTGTAGGACAAGGGAGCTGATAAAGGAATGAACATCAGAAACCTATAGGGTGCAGGAAGAGATGATGACAAGGAAAGATGCACCACAATTTAACCAAGTACCATCCCCATACAACATTGCACCACAACAATATAACACTGCACAACCGCAGTACAGTACCGCACATCCACAACATAACCTCGTGAAATACAACCAGGAACCCCAGTACAATGCAACACAAGGATATCAAGCTAGCGATAGAGGTGGAGGACGAGGTAGAGAAGGATTCAAAAGAGGCAGAGGACTGGTGGTATGTCAAAATTTTCAACAACCAGGACACTATGCAAGAGAATGTCCACTTCTATCTGCGACCTATATGTATTGTTGTGCATCATATCATGATACATAAGACTGTCTAACACTATTGGGGAAGATCCAGGAAAAGATAAATCAGAACAATTAGAATGTTTAGTGGATTTATGCAGAAGCAAGGGATTATGGAAGAAATATCAACATAGTTACGCACAGAGGAACTAAGACAAGAACTGATGCAGTAAGACAAAATCCATAACAACACCAATGGGTGAAGAAGATTGCTAAACCACAAAAGTTGTTTGATGCGTAGAATGGAAAGGCGATATTCCAACAATCCAGACAAGAATCCTTGAAGCCATACATTGCATCTACATCAACTGCGCAACATACTTAGGACGTACCAATGTATGATATGCCTTCATTACTGGATCATACTAATGAAGCACAAACTCTAGGACAATTAAGTACCATAAAGGCTATCTGCAATCCCATGTTAAGTTATTAAATGACCAATCATCTATTAAAAATTTTCAAAATATGATAGAAAAATGTAACTTAGAGGTAGAGGGGAAATTAGAATAGAAAACAGTCAGTCACCTGCATACAAGAAGGAGGACAAGCAAGGAATTCATATTAAATGCTAACATTGGAGATTTCAATATGGGGGACATCATACTAGATTTAGGCTATGAGCTAAATGTGTTACCCAAGAGGACATGGAAATTTATGGGATATCCCACATTAGGATATTCACCTGTTCAACTGAAACTAGCAAATCAACACAAAGTTCTACCAATTGGAAGGTTAAAGGGTGTGACAATAGATCTAGATGGAGTGCGCACCAAGGCAGACTTCGAGGTAATAGAAATAGTGGATGGCACAATACCTTATCCAACATTGCTTGGACTGGATTGGGAGTTTGACAATCAAGCCATAATCAATTTAAATATGAGGAAGATGGAATTTAAGTAAGGATAATATAGATTCATTGTGCCATTAGATCCATTAGAAGGAGAAAGTTTTGTAGAACCCACTTGCTTGGACCTGGAGGAAATTAACTAGTTGTACAAAACCATCACGCGAGAAGAAGAATATGTGAATCCAAATGCAGATGGGGTACTCATTTAGAGAAGTATCATGTCATGCACGTCAGAATCAGATACAAGGTTGGAAAATTAGCAACAGAGATTACATGAATTCTACACAAGAAGATGCATAAGAATAGACTACACAGTACGATGGATAGGTACAAAGATAAGAGAAACTCCTAAATTTCATGGGTTGAACGACTTAGAAGAATTCCTAACAAAATATGAATATGAAGTGTTACCAAATCAAAGGTTCTTAGCTCTGTATATAGCGCTCAAGTCAACACTTGCAAGATGGTGGGGTACACACAAAGAGACCATTAAGGACTGGTACCAATGTAAACGATTACTGCACATTAGGTTCGGTGTAGAGAAGAAGAGAAGAAAGCTACAGAGATATGATGGAAAGGGGTCACCTTTGGAACACTTTGAGAAGTGTATAAAATTATGGACAATGACACCACCAGAGGAATGGCCTCATCATTTTATTCATGTACTAGAAGGAATCCTAGAAAGCCAATATGTATACCAAGAACTGCGTAGAGGAACTGCAAAATGGACAGTGTTACAAAAAAACTTTACAATCACTTTCTCAGTTGAACATGAGAACCCCAACATAGATTCAACACTCAAACAAATTAGAGGGGTGATATTCATTAAGGAACCAAAAGTTGAACTTATGACATAATATCAACAACAGAACAAAGAGACAGTGAAAAAACTATTGTCATTCTACCATGTGCATGAAGAAGCCATATGAAGAGGACTCGTGCAACATTCAAATAACAAAAGTTGAAGGTGAAAGAGAGGTGGAAGGTCCACCTATAGAATCCAAATTTTTTTTTGCGTCGATCAAGGTGGAGAAAGTTAACATTGGGACAATTGAAAATCCCAAAATGGCCAGCATTGGAGACTACTAGGATGAGAAAATAGTAGAAAGCATAGCAAAGTTACTGTGCGAGTACAATGCCCTTTTTCCAACAACCTTTACAAAAATGAAAGTCATAGTAGGAGAGCTAGGAGAGATGAAGATACCTCTCAAATATGAGGCTAGATTAGTTAGACAACAACCATATAGATTGAACCCAATATATAAGTAGAAAGTAAAAGTAGAAATTGACAGGATGTTGGAGGCTGGGATCATAGAACCAGTGGAAGAATATGAATGGGTCATCCCTATGGTATTTTAGGATAAGAAGCAGGGATGGATAAGGATATGTGTCGACCTGAGGAATTTGAATGATGATTTCCTTCATGACCCTTTCCCTACCCCTTTCACAGATGAGGTATTGAAGAATGTAGGAGACTAGGAAGCATACTCATTCACAGATGGATTCTCAGGTTACCATCAAATCAAGATAGCCCCAGAAGATAGGTACAAGACCACTTTTTCCACAGAATGGGGATCATACTAGTACACAGTCATGCCTTTTGAGTTGAAGAATGCACCAACTATATTCTCAAGGCTAGTCATAGTTGCTTTTAAAGAATTCATCGATCAATTTTTAGAAGTATACTTGGATGATTAGACATTATATAGTCTATTGAAGGACCATGTAGAGGTGTTAAGGATGATGTTAGAAAGATGTAGGCAATGTCAAATATCACTAAATATCAAGAATTGAATCTTTGGGACACCTTTTGGGATACTATTGGGCCATATAGTGCACAAACAAGGCTTGCTAGTAGATATTGCCAATATTGCAGTGATTGTTAATATACCACCACCAAAATAAGTACGTCATTTGAGAGAAACATTGGGACACACATGATACTACAGAAAATTCATAAAAGGGTATGCGCAGATCACTGCGCCAATGGAGAAACTTTTAAGGAAAGATAGTAAATTTCAGTGTAATGAGGACTGTCAACGAGGAATGGACACTCTAAAAGAAAAGATGGTAACAACACCAATACTAATATTCCCAAATTGGGAAACTAAATTTCATGTGCATGTAGATGCATCAGCTATAGCACTTGGAGCTATTTTGGCACAGCCAGGAACAGGGGAATTGGACCATCCTATAGCATTTGCTAGTAGAAAATTGTCAGAGTCAAAGAAGAATTACATTATCACAGAAAGAGAAGGCCTAGATATGGTCTATGCACTACAAAATTTACAAAAGTTTATACATTACTTACTGGGAAAACATTTCAAGATGTTTACAGACCATTCAACTCTCAAATACCTAGTCAATAAACCAGTGTTGGGGGGGAGAATTTGTAGATGGTTACTGTTGTTCCAGGAATTTGACTTTGAAGTAATAGTTAAACTAGGGAAGTTGAATGTAGGACCTAATCACCTATGAAGGATCACTAATGGAGATGAACCTACTAACTTAGAGGACAAATTCTCTAATGGAAAGTTATTTTCAGTATAAGTAGTTGATGAATATTTTGCTAACATCATTCAATACTTGAGTACATGGACTGCACCACAAGAATTCAACACTACGTAGAAGAAAAATATGGTAGTTTGAGTTGAAAAATATCAATTGATTGCATGAAATGTATATAATATGGGTGCAGACAACATCTTGAGAATATGTGTACTACAACATGAAAGACCGAGGATTTTAGCAGAGGCCCATGAGGGAATAGAAGGAGGAAATTATGCAGGAAAAGCTATCGTGCATAAGGTATTGCGCACAGGACTATGGTGGCCGATCATTCACAGAGATGCAAAGGACTACTTCCAGAGATGTGATGTATGTCAGAGGGTTGGTAAACCTAATAGATAGGATGAGATGCCCCTAAGACCACAAGTAACCTTACAGGTATTTGAAAAATGGGCAATAGACTTTGTAGGACCAATTAACCCACCAACAAAGAGGTCAGGAGCAAGGTATATCATTACTGCGAAAAAGTATCTAATGATATGGGTAGAAGAAACACCAGTAAAAGATTGCAGCATAGAGACAAATACACACTTTCTGTTTAAGCAAGTGATCACTAGATTTGGATGCCCAAGGATTATGATGAGTGACCAAGGTACCTACTTCATTAAAATTACTATTAGGGATATGATAGAGGAGTTTGAAGTCTATCATCAAAAGAGTACACCATATCACCCTCAAGAAAATGGAATAGTGGAAGCCTTTAATACAATCCTAGAGAATGCATTGACAAAGATCAGCAACGTCAACATGGAGGATTGGGACTTGAAGATACCAACATGCATTACTATGGGCATACAAGACTACATGAAAAAAATTGATAGGGAAGAAACCATTCAGGTTAGTGTATGGAAAAGAAGTAATGGTGGCATTAGAAGTTTTGGTACCTAGTCTACGCATAGCAACAATCACCAACATGACAGAATGAGGCACAATCAAAGAATGACTAAGTCAATTGATGGAGATGGAGGAATATAGGATCCTAGTAGGATTTCACTAAGAGGTATAGAAAGTAAGGGACATAGATTGGCATGACAAAAATATTAAAAGGAAGAGTTTCAAGGAAGGAGACCTAGTCTTGGTGTATG